>CM064874.1:39892270-40006084 GCA_032719365.1 Prinsepia uniflora | reverse complement strand
CTCATCAAAGATGTATATAAAGTTCTAAAGCTCACATAAGGTTCATATGATTCATACTTATCTTATCATGCTTGTTTATATGCCAATTTACATGCATTATCTTCAAGTTATAACACTTAATCACAAAATATTAACAAACAAATTCAAGTTGTAGTGATCACCTTTATAGCCATAACATATTCATTTCCGTTCATTTATATCATTGACAAGTTAAATGGCAACTTAAAACTCATAAAAACACTAAGTTAAAAGATTCAAGAAATTTTTTTTTAAATACGTAATATTAATTACGGGAATTTAATATTCATTTCGGGAATTTAATATTAATTAAATACGTAACTTAAATCTTCGGACCCTCGAAACATTATCAAGACGTATCCGATTGATTGAAACCAAAACCAAAATGATCGTTACACTGTATAGAATAAAACACCTGTTGACCACTTTCCTAGAAACAGTCACCACGCGCCCTCACGCGCTGCCGCAAGCGGCTGCGCGTGAGTTCACGCGCCGCGCTACAGTAACCGTGAACAGTGTCCTTCCTTACCCGTTTCTCTGATAAACGGAGCCTACGACCCGCGATCAGACCCGGTTCATTCTCTACTAATTCTGACTCAACTTTATCGTTGCTTTCACTTATTACCATCTATTCCATGTTTATAATCAATCTGTGACCTCAATTTAATGAAATCATGCCTGAATCCCATGACTCAACATTGAAACCCGACGGGTCTAACTCGGGTTATACCCAAACACGACCTCTAACATTCAATTAATCATATCAGAAGCATCTAACAGTCATTCTAAATATGAAATCGAAGTCAATTTCAAGAATCATCACCTCTAAGTAATCGAACCCAAGCTCTCACTTTCAATGGCGTCGCAGAGCTTGTTCTCTGTCGATTCGCCTCCAATTTCTTGTACAATTGATTTGATTCTCTTCGTTGAGCTCCAGAAGGCTAAATATCTAATCAATTTCATCCGAAACATTGTACAAAATCAAATCGACATTTGGTGTTCTTAGGTGATTTTCGGGTTTCTCAATGGGAGCTCCAGTGCATTTGTTTTGTATCCCCTCTCGGTTTTTCACTTAGTTTTCACTCCCAATTCCTCTTAATTTCCACTTCAGTGTTCCCTGGCGGCTGAGATCGATCAAGGTTTTTGAGGGGGTTTTTTTCTTCTCTGTTTTTCTGTTCAATATGAACAGTGCACAGGTTATTATAAGGTAACCAAATTAATTAGTTAATTAAGGCAACGAGGTGCCACATCTTAACCACTAATCTCATCTTATGTGACAAGTGTCACCACATAATCAATCCTCATCCAATTAGGACTGAATCAGCCATTTAATTAACCAATTATTCCAGCTGTGGGCAAATTACCATTTTGCCCTTCCTACAATAAATTACCAAATGCCCCTCATCGTTCTAGAACCATAACTTTTTCGTTCGGACTCCGATTGATGCATGCCTCCTGTCTACGGATTCAGCGTCCCGAGACCTATCCCAACGGTATTTTCGGGAAAGTCCAAACAAGGTCCCGGTCAAAAAGTCAATTTTCGACCCCTTTTACAACTTCCGCACGTCATAACTTTCTCCTCGAATACCGGAATTGGACGTGCCACCTGCCTATGAGCTCGTTACGTCCCGAACTACGTCACAGTCACGGTCAAAATCCGTTGGACCGCTCGAATAAAAAGTCAACTTTTCGCCTAATTTCAGGGGCAAAATCGTCATTTTCCCCAAAGTTTCCAAATTTTCCTTTTTCGAATTTCCGGGTCATGACAAAACATATGTGGGATCTCAGCCCAAATCCATTTATCATCATAAAACACAATTCGCAAACCAATTGAAATCATGTTTATCATATATTTCATATAACCAATCCTGTCACGGTATCTAGAGCTACGCGCGTGCTACCTGAGGGTCTCAAAGCCCAAGTCCTCCCTAGGGTCCACCCAGGTCAATGTCCATAGATCAATGACCCTCCCTGGGGGTTATAATCCATAGCCTTTTTTAGAGTAAGGAACCAACGGGGGCGACTCCACTCAGTCAGTGCTCTGTGACTACTCCAGGGTCCACCCAGGCCAACGACCCTCCTCGAAGGGAGACAATTCGTATGTAAAGGATGGTATACGAAAAACCATTTGAAATCATTCTTAAAACTTGTCCAAGGGTTCATGCACGGGTCCCCATAAACCGTCACGAACCATAAAAACCTTTCAAGGGTTCATTCTGGTCCTCATAAACCCTCATGAACCATAAATCCATTTACGGGTCCCCGACCCGAAATCACAATCTTAAAACATAATTGGGCCCTAAGCCCGAATCCACAAACAAACTGGGCCTCCGGCCCGAATCGTAAACCAACTGGGCCTCGTGGCGATTTCGTAACCCAAATGGGCCTCGTGCCCGATTCGTAAACCAATTGGGCCTTATACCAAATACGTAAGTCAACTGGGCTCCGAGCCCGATTTCGTAAACCAACTGGGCCTCGAGTCCGATACGTAAGTCAATTGGGCTCCGAGCCAGAGTCGTAAACCAACTGGGCCTCGAGCCCGATACGTAAATCAACTGGGCCTTCAGCCATGTGCATGGTTAAATCAAATGGACTTCAAGTCCGAGAGTTCGTAAATCAAATAGGTCTCGTGCTCGGTTCATATTTCCAAATCCGAAATCGATTCAAGAACCATTTAGGCATCTGGCTCGAGAACGTAACTAAATGGACTTCGAGTCCGAGGGTTTCTGACAGGACCCGCCCCGATCCCCCTGGGACCACCCGGGACGTGCCCTGCTCCCGTCTGACACCCGTTATTAAGATACCAAAAATACCCTTATTGAAGATAAAATGCATAAAGAAAAACCATAGTTAAGTCATACATAGCACGCCACACAAATACTCAAATACAAATAGTGTCAGACAAGGGATGGTTCCCGAATACAGTTTATTGAGCACGACTCTAGACACACTACGTGCCAACCTACCCAGCAGTAGGGTTCAGGTACGCAACGTAAACCTATGCCTCTTCCTCCTCGGGATCCTCCTCCTCCTCCTCGGGATCCTCCTCCTCGATAGCACTACCTGGAGGGGTAGTAAAACAACAAAGGTGAGTGGGCCGAAACTCAAGGTTTACAAAGTAGTTTACCATTTCGAAAACATATAGCTTTTCCCCTCCGTTTTCCGAAAAGACATGCATAGTATCATAAACCACAAAACCATATAGTCATAAGCAGAATAATATCAACATAATATAATCTTAGTCACTGCACTATACATCCCAACCCTGACATCCCAGATGCCTGACGTCCCAGACGCCCAATAAGGTCACAGTCTCAAGACTACGCGTGCCACCCGGGGTCTCAATCCCGAGTCCAAATCCCGAACCTAGTCCGAGCATGGCATTCTAGATGCATGACGTCCCAGACGTCCAATAGTAGCAATCCTGCTCCTGAGTCACTCTACGGTCCGGTCCCTCCGTAGAATGACTCCTCACAGGCAATGCGTCGTGACCGCTCCGGTGTACCTACATCCGGAGGAGATAGAATCCTAGGGTAGATCTATACAGTGCAGTACCACAGATAATATCGAGATCCATTATACATATATATGACTCCAAACCATTTATAAACAACCAGACGGGTCTCATGCCCAAACATCGTAATACGTGCCATAAATTATACACAAGATAAACAGATACTTTTACTCAAATCACATATAGATATAGTAGCATATAGTAGCAAGTAAAACAGTTATGCATGCCGAAGTTTAGTGAAATCAAAGGCCCACTCACAGTACAATCCCGCTGCAATCCCGAGCGTAAAGCCCCGTCCAAGGGTTAAAGTACAATTCCTGTCATGCCCAAAACATACGTAAAGGTCACTTTAAGTCCCTACTAAACAACTAAGAAACCCTAGACTGAAACCGTCCCGGGAAAGCCGTCCGAACACGCTTCCCAAGGCGTCAAACCCAAATTTGACCAACTTAACGATCTCCGATCGACACGAAACCACCGCCATTGGATCCGTATCGTCGAAACCTTGAAAATGGCACTGGTCCCACACAAAATACTGTTCACACGCGCCCCCCATGCGCCGGTCAACCCTCTGGTCAACAGTGCTACAGTGATGCTGACGTCAGCATGACGTCACTGCTGACGTCAGCATGACGTCACTGCTGACGTCAGCATGACGTCACTGCTGACGTCAGCATGACGTCACTGCTGACGTCAGCATGACGTCATCACTGACAGTGTCAGAGGACACGTGTCAACAGCCCATTGGTTCCTGGTCTGACAATATTCTGACATGATGACGTCATCATGACGTCACTGCTGACGTCAGCATGATGACGTCATCAGCTACAGTAACCGGGTCTGCGAATCGGGTCACCGCAGACCCACGGTTCGACCCTATCACAGATCGTGATTCCGACCACCAAAATCGATGGGATTTGTTCCTATGAACTCGTCTGAACATGTTCTATGGCTCTGTGTAATCAAAACAGGTTTTTAAGTTCGAGAAATCACCTGAAAAACGACGGGGAATTGGCTGCCGGTTCTGGTTCGTCTTCTCCGACGAGCCGTCACGCTTCCAGCCACAAACTCAGGTCCAAAATGCTCGTCTAGTCCCCTAGGTTAAGTCTTAAAAACAACCAAACAAGTTTAACGTTAAAAACGGACGGTTCGAGGCAGGGAAGGAAAATCGGCCTTCACGGGTTTGCAGGCTTACCGCCGCCGTGTCGCCGCCGTGGGCTGCCCAGTCCAGTCCTAAGCCGTCCAGAGGTCACAACGGTCCTAGCCCTAGGTTGGTTCGAGCCCAGAAGTCACGGTTTGGACGGTTGGATGGTTTTGGGCCGCACGGGTTCCTCTCGGGTTTGTGGGTTTTCCGGGTTGCTCCGCCGTCCGTGGTGGTGGTGATGGCCGTCTGGAGGAGGCTGAGGGGTAGGCTGGTGTGTGGGTTGAGGCTGAGGGGTGGTGTGATCGCTGGTGTGTTTGTGCAGAGAATGAGAGGTTGCACGGTTTGAAGGAAGAAATGAAAATGAATATGTGAGTCTCTGATGCTTTTAAAAACAGAATAGAGAATAGAAACCAACGGCTAGGATTTAATCTGACCTAAGGATGAAGGGTGAGGATTTAAGGAAATTAAACTAATTAATTAATCACATGGCAGACCAAGATCCAGATTGTTGGGGATGATGTGGATGGGGTAGATGAGTGACATGTGTCACTCATCAAGGGTCCAGATTGATTGGGTTAAAGTGAATCAGATTATAATATTTTATTATTATTTTAAGTTCCGAGTCTCGGTTAGTTCGGTTACGTTCTTGACCATAACTTTTTCGTCGTAAGTCCGATTTCAGCGTGCCGCCTGTCTACGGATTTGTATCGACGAGACCTACGTAACGGTCATTGGCCCTCGTCCGTTGGACTTCCCGGGTCAAAAGTCAACATTTGGCCCCCAAATGGCCAAATTACCAAAATGCCTCTCGACTTCGAACGTCACAACTTCTTCCTCGAACGTCGGAATCGAACGTGCCACCTGCCTATGAACTCGTGACGTCCTAAACTATGTCACGGTCACGTGTCAAAGTCCTAAATACTTCCCGAGGTAAAAGTCAACTTTCCCCCCCCCCCCTCAGGGGCAAAACGGTCATTTTACAATAAAATAAGAATTACGAAAGTTCGGGTCGTTACAATCTACCCACCTTACAAAAATTTCGTCCTCGAAATTTACTCGAATAAAAACGGGTACTGCTCCCTCATCAAGTCTTCGGGTTCCCACGTCGCCTCCTCGACGTCATGGTTCCTCCAATTGTGCCTCGATAATCCGATCGACTAGCACAGGTCGTACATGAAAACTGGCCAACAAAGCTCCCTGCTCATCCATCCCCAGCATAACTCCAGCTCTTCGGAGTTCCACAAGCAAAGGAAGGTACACCAGCCTCAGGTGTGCAATTGATCCTGCTGACTTCCTGCTGAGTGCGTCTGCCACAACGTTCGCCTTCCCTGGATGATATTCAATCGTACAATCGTAATCCTTGATCAGTTCCAACCACCGTCGCTGCCTTACGTTCAGCTCCTTCTGAGTGAACAAATGCTTTAAACTCTGATGATCGGTGAAGATCCTGCAAGTCACCCCGTACAGATAATGTCGCCAGATCTTTAAAGCGTGAACCACCGCCGCCAACTCCAGATCATGCGTAGGGTAGTTCAGCTCATGTGTCTTTAGTTGTCTCGATGCATAAGCGATAACTCTGCCATTCTGCATCAGCACGCAACCCAAACCTTGCAACGATGCGTCACTGTAGACTTCGAACTCTCCACTGTTATCCGGCAAAGCAAGAACAGGTGCGGTAGTTAACCGACGTTTTAATTCCTGATAACTCTGCTCACACCGTTCATCCCAAACAAACTTTACTCCCTTCCTGGTTAAACGAGTCAACGGTGCAGCAATACTAGAGAAGCCCTCAACAAATCTCCGGTAGTATCCTGCCAAACCAACGAAACTCCGTACCTCTGTCACGGTTGTCGGTCTAGCCCAATTCGTCACCGCTTCGGTCTTCTGGGGATCCACACTAATCCCGTCTGCTGACACTACATGTCCCAGAAAACCAATGCTGGTTAGCCAAAACTGACACTTACTCAGCTTGGCGTATAACTGGTTCTGCCTCAGCTTCCCTAACACCGAACGTAAGTGTTCCTCATGAGCTTGAGCACTCCTCGAGTACACAAGGATGTCATCAATGAACACGATCACGAACTTATCCAAATAAGATCGGAAGACCCTATTCATTAGATCCATGAATGCTGCTGGAGCATTCGTCAAGCCGAAAGGCATCACAAGGAATTCATAATGCCCGTATCTGGTCCGAAACGCTGTCTTCGGGACATCTCCTTCAGCAATCTTCAACTGGTGATAACCAGATCGTAAATCAATCTTCGAGAAGTACTGTGCTCCCCGCAGTTGATCAAAAAGATCGTCAATCCTGGGTAAGGGGTACTGGTTCCTTACCGTGACCTTGTTGAGCTGTCGATAATCCACACACAAACGGAGGCTCCCCTCCTTCTTCTTCACAAATAATACCGGTGCTCCCCACGGTGATGTACTCGGTCGGATGAATCCCAAGTCCACCAACTCCTGCAATTGGATCTTCAGTTCCCGTAACTCCGCTGGTGCTATCCGATATGGTGCCTGCGATATAGGTCGTGTGCCGGGAAGTAGTTCAATCGTGAACTCAATCTCCCGATGTGGTGGTAAACCAGGCAAATCTTCCGGGAACACATCCGGAAATTCTCGCACCACAGGTATATCATCGGCACCCGAAGTATCACTCTTTGTCGTCACAACATGCGCCAGATAGCCCTGACATCCCTTCTGTAGAAGCTTCGTAGCGGCAAGTGAAGAAATTACTTCAGGTAGCGAACCGTCGCGCTCTCCCTGAAAAGTAACCTCCGGCAAACCCGGACTTCGCAGAATCACCCGCCTACTACAACAGTCGATGAGCGAACCGTGCTCAGTCAACCAATCCATTCCCAAGATAACATCAAAGTCATGGATATCCATAAGGATTAGATCAGCTAGCAGATCTACATCCTCCACGCTTACTGGGCATCTCCGGATCACCTGATTCAATATGTACACAACGCCCATCGGTGTACCAACACCCATTTCACTATCCAAGGCTGACACCTCGCGATCTAACATACCCGCACAACTTTTCGAAATAAAAGAATGAGTAGCCCCAGCATCCATTAACACCCGTACAACAATATTTGAGATATGAAGAGTACCTGTAACCACACCAGGGGCTGACCTCGCCTGCTGCTGAGTCACTGCAAAAACACGAGCTCGGGGTCCCGCAGTCTGTCCGCGCCCACGCGCGCCACGCTCAGCACTCTGTCCTCGGCCTCTGGAAGGGTGAGAAGCCGAACTCTGTGTCACACTAACGCCTTTAGTCTCGTTGTTCCTTGACAGTAAAGGGCAATCTCGGGCATAGTGGCCCGCTCCTCCACAAGCAAAGCAATTAACTGTCCTCGGTCCATCCCAAGACCCTCCTGATGCACCACTCCAAGCCTGATGCTGTCCAGAACTGAATCTCGATCCGCCCCTCTGAGAGTTCCCATGTCGACCTGACCAGCCACGACCACGTAAAGATGAGGGTGCTCCTCGGTAATTTCCCCCTTTAGAGATCTTTGGGCCGGTTGGTCCAGGATGTGGACGATCCCGGCGCTGCCCCTCGCCTGATGATTGTTGCGCCTGGTGTGCCGCCAGACTGGCCTCGACACGAACTGCAGCGTCGACCATGTCCCTCAGAGTCGCGTAACTAGTAGCCGTCACACTTGCCCGCAACTCTCCTCGGAGTCCCAACTCAAATCTTTGACATTTTTCCTCCTCAGTACTCACGAAAGCTGCGGCAAAACGGGAAAGCTTCCCGAAAGTCTGCTCGTAATCTGCCACGGACATATCTCCCTGTTCCAGCCGCAGGAACTCTGCCTCTCGTGCCATGCGAAATGAACGCGGGTAATACTGATCTAAGAATCGGGCACGAAAGACCTCCCATGTGGTGGTGTGAACAGTCCACCCGGACATCTCAAGACCATGCCACCATTGATAAGCCCCGCCTTCCAGTAAGAAGGCCGCCAATGCCACCCGCTCGCCGGGTGGGCAGTGCATCACGGTGAAGATTCTTTCCCATTTCGCAATCCACTCATGGGCATCCTCGGGGTTTGATCCCCCGCTGAACGGTGTGGCTCCCAACCTTTGAGCCCGCTCAATGCTAGCACATTCCATCTCTCTCGCGATTTCCTCGTCAGTTCGTGTTTGAGGAATTCTCCTTGGAGGCATAACCCGCTGTTAAGAGGCATAGATTAGATACTGACATCTTTTAAACTAAGTACTGACCACTAGTCTAGCATGCTGACCACAACCTAGTGCTCTGATACCAAGTTGACAGGACCCGCCCCGATCCCCCTGGGACCACCCGGGACGTGCCCTGCTCCCGTCTGACACCCGTTATTAAGATACCAAAAATACCCTTATTGAAGATAAAATGCATAAAGAAAAACCATAGTTAAGTCATACATAGCACGCCACACAAATACTCAAATACAAATAGTGTCAGACAAGGGATGGTTCCCGAATACAATTTATTGAGCACGACTCTAGACACACTACGTGCCAACCTACCCAGCAGTAGGGTTCAGGTACGCAACGTAAACCTATGCCTCTTCCTCCTCGGGATCCTCCTCCTCCTCCTCGGGATCCTCCTCCTCGATAGCACTACCTGGAGGGGTAGTAAAACAACAAAGGTGAGTGGGCCGAAACTCAAGGTTTACAAAGTAGTTTACCATTTCGAAAACATATAGCTTTTCCCCTCCGTTTTCCGAAAAGACATGCATAGTATCATAAACCACAAAACCATATAGTCATAAGCAGAATAATATCAACATAATATAATCTTAGTCACTGCACTATACATCCCAACCCTGACATCCCAGATGCCTGACGTCCCAGACGCCCAATAAGGTCACAGTCTCAAGGCTACGCGTGCCACCCAAGGTCTCAATCCCGAGTCCAAATCCCGAACCTAGTCCGAGCATGGCATTCTAGATGCCTGACGTCCCAGACGTCCAATAGTAGCAATCCTGCTCCTGAGTCACTCTACGGTCCGGTCCCTCCGTAGAATGACTCCTCACAGGCAATGCGTCGTGACCGCTCCGGTGTACCTACATCCGGAGGAGATAGAATCCTAGGGTAGATCTATACAGTGCAGTACCACAGATAATATCGAGATCCATTATACATATATATGACTCCAAACCATTTATAAACAACCAGACGGGTCTCATGCCCAAACATCGTAATACGTGCCATAAATTATACACAAGATAAACAGATACTTTTACTCAAATCACATATAGATATAGTAGCATATAGTAGCAAGTAAAACAGTTATGCATGCCGAAGTTTAGTGAAATCAAAGGCCCACTCACAGTACAATCCCGCTGCAATCCCGAGCGTAAAGCCCCGTCCAAGGGTTAAAGTACAATTCCTGTCATGCCCAAAACATACGTAAAGGTCACTTTAAGTCCCTACTAAACAACTAAGAAACCCTAGACTGAAACCGGCCCGGGAAAGCCGTCCGAACACGCTTCCCAAGGCGTCAAACCCTAATTTGACCAACTTAACGATCTCCGATCGACACGAAACCACCGCCATTGGATCCGTATCGTCGAAACCTTGAAAATGGCACTGGTCCCACACAAAATACTGTTCACACGCGCCCCCCACGCGCCGGTCAACCCTCTGGTCAACAGTGCTACAGTGATGCTGACGTCAGCATGACGTCATCACTGACAGTGTCAGAGGACACGTGTCAACAGCCCATTGGTTCCTGGTCTGACAATATTCTGACATGATGACGTCATCATGACGTCACTGCTGACGTCAGCATGATGACGTCATCAGCTACAGTAACCGGGTCTGCGAATCGGGTCACCGCAGACCCACGGTTCGACCCGATCACAGATCGTGATTCCGACCACCAAAATCGATGGGATTTGTTCCTATGAACTCGTCTGAACATGTTCTATGGCTCTGTGTAATCAAAACAGGTTTTTAAGTTCGAGAAATCACCTGAAAAACGACGGGGAATTGGCTGCCGGTTCTGGTTCGTCTACTCCGGCGAGCCGTCACGCTTCCAGCCACAAACTCAGGTCCAAAATGCTCGTCTAGTCCCCTAGGTTAAGTCTTAAAAACAACCAAACAAGTTTAACGTTAAAAACGGACGGTTCGAGGCAGGGAAGGAAAATCGGCCTTCACGGGTTTGCAGGCTTACCGCCGCCGTGTCGCCGCCGTGGGCTGCCCAGTCCAGTCCTAAGCCGTCCAGAGGTCACAACGGTCCTAGCCCTAGGTTGGTTCGAGCCCAGAAGTCACGGTTTGGACGGTTGGATGGTTTTGGGCCGCACGGGTTCCTCTCGGGTTTGTGGGTTTTCCGGGTTGCTCCGCCGTCCGTGGTGGTGGTGATGGCCGTCTGGAGGTGGCTGAGGGGTAGGCTGGTGTGTGGGTTGAGGCTGAGGGGTGGTGTGATCGCTGGTGTGTTTGTGCAGAGAATGAGAGGTTGCACGGTTTGAAGGAAGAAATGAAAATGAATATGTGAGTCTCTGATGCTTTTAAAAACAGAATAGAGAATAGAAACCAACGGCTAGGATTTAATCTGACCTAAGGATAAAGGGTGAGGATTTAAGGAAATTAAACTAATTAATTAATCACATGGCAGACCAAGATCCAGATTGTTGGGGATGATGTGGATGGGGTAGATGAGTGACATGTGTCACTCATCAAGGGTCCAGATTGATTGGGTTAAAGTGAATCAGATTATAATATTTTATTATTATTTTAAGTTCCGAGTCTCGGTTAGTTCGGTTACGTTCTTGACCATAACTTTTTCGTCGTAAGTCCGATTTCAGCGTGCTGCCTGTCTACGGATTCGTATCGACGAGACCTACATAACGGTCATTGGCCCTCGTCCGTTGGACTTCCCGGGTCAAAAGTCAACATTTGGCCCCCCAAATGGCCAAATTACCAAAATGCCCCTCGACTTCCGAACGTCACAACTTCTTCCTCGAAAGTCGGAATCGAACGTGCCACCTGCCTATGAACTCGTGACGTCCTAAACTACGTCACGGTCACGTGTCAAAGTCCTAAATACTTCCCGAGGTAAAAGTCAACTTTCCCCCCCCCCCCTCAGGGGCAAAACGGTCATTTTACAATAAAATAAGAATTACGAAAGTTCGGGTCGTTACAGTTTCCAAAACAAATGGGTCTTGAACCCGAGTTTACCTTTTAAAATCAAAAACCATTTCATGAAATCATTCCCAAAGTTATAAACACGAAAAATCAGTGCAACACCGTAAACCTCGATTTACTTGCAAGCACATAAATTGCCTCAAAATACGTGAAATCACATAAATCACAACCATCCAAATTATCATCATAGAATCACATTTATAAAGAATATAAAACATTTATTCATGCATCACAGTTTAGAAATCAAGGTCCACTCACAGACCATCCTAAGCTGCCACCTCGATTCGCGTGCCATAAGCCTCACTGGGCTAATCATCGTCACCGGGACTCCCAAACCTGTCCAAATCATAATAGAGGGTTACTAACTACTTAAATAACCCCTCACTAAAGTCTCGTAATTTTTCGGAATTTTTAACTATTTTAAAACACGATCCTAAACCTTCGGATATCCCGAACTTTATCGAGACGGTGTCCGATCGACACGAAACTAGTCCCAAAATGTTCGTTACATCAAATAGATTAAAAGTCATGTTGAAGTCATCCCCAAAGGATGCTTCACGCGCCCCCACGTGCCGCCCAAAGGGGCTGCGCATGAGCCCAAGCGCCTGCACTATTCACCTTCTTCAACCTTAAGAAACCCGGTCCAGCCTGGTTCGAATCGAACCGGACCAGACCGGCGCTGCTGGTTCAGTGTCCAAACTGGTTCGTTTTCAATCCAATCTCTCCCTTTTTGATTCCTAAACCTTCCTAACATCGAACCTAATTTTTCTAGCTATTAAAAACATAGAAAAACCCATTGAAAACTCACCTTCCATGAACAAGCCGTGAGCTTGATCTTCAAGCTTGATTTCATAGCTTCCTAGCCATCCATTTCCATCCAAAATGATCCTTCTCAAGTCTCCTTGGTCCCTAGGTCTCATTAGAATCGAATAGGACTCAAAACATCAACCAAATCTCAGCTTTCAATTTTTAAAAATGGAAATGGGCTCTCGGGTTTGTTCGACTTACCCCTCCCCCTACCCCCGCCGTGAGCCGCCTTGGACCGCCGTCTTCACCACTCTCAGTCTCCCCTAATTTCCCACAACCGTATTGATGTAAGTAGGGTGATGGTGTGAGGTGTGTTGTGTGTTTTGTTTGCTCGAATGAAGATGAAGAATGGAGGGAGTGTTTCGGGTTTGTGAAGGAGCAGAGAGGAATGGTTGATCAGGTGAGAGGGAGAGAGGAATGGATGGTGAGGATGAAGGGGAAGGGTGAGATGAAGGGCTAGGATTGAGAGAGAGATTAAGGGATATTATAAAATAATCACAACCAAATATTATATTATAAATCTCACCAATCACATCTTAGATCCACTAATTGGGGGTTTGGGCCAATGGGATGAGTGACACTTGTCACTCATCCATTGGGCAGGAAGTAAATATCTGGGCCCACTAATTTATAAAAGCAATCTGTCTCGTAAATCGTGCTTAGTGTAATCGAACTTCCGTGACTCATAACTTTCCCGTTCGAAATCCGATTTCGGCGTGCCACTTGTCTATGGATTCGTATCATCCCAATCTATGTAACAGTCCTCGACCCTCGGACATCGGATCTCTCAGTTCAAAAGTCAACTATTTGCCCCTTTTAACCAAATTACCAAAATACCTATGAACTTCCGAACGTCATAACTTCTTCCTCGGATGTCGGAATTGGACGTGCCACCTATCTATGAACTCGTGACATCCCGAACTACGTTACAGTCATCGGCCAAATTCCATTTGACAGCTTGAACAAAAAGTCAATTTTTTGCCCATTCCAAAGGCAAAATCGTCATTTTGCACTGTCCGTCCGAAAGTACCACACTAATCACCGATTAACCTCACTAATCCTTGATTAGTCACTAATCTAATCCTGAAATTCGGGAAGGGTCGTTACAATGTTCATGGAACAAAAACCTTAGGTCTTCATTATTTTTTAGGTCCCTTGTGAATCTAGGCGTTCTCTGATGAGGATTAGGGTGGGGACCCTAATACAAGGCGATCGACGTCTTGTCAAACTGTCTTTCTTTGACAAAATGCCATCTTCCGGGGTGCCAAGAAGCAAAATACAGTCTCTCGTTCCTCTGCTGAAGTGGAGTGTCGTTCCTTGGCCAACACGACTTGCGATTTTTTATTGCTCTCCTATCATCTTTTTGATCTGCACCTCACCCTCGCTCATTCCCCCCTTCTTTGGTGTGATAGTGTTGCTGCCATTCAGCTTACTCATAACCATGTCTTCTACGGCCACACGAAACATATGGAAATAGATGTTCACTTCATTCATGAACTTGTTCAACGCCATTCTCTTCGGTTGGCTCATGTTCGCTCAGTCGATCAACTTGTAGATTAGTTTAATTGTTAGGAGTTAGTTAAGGGGGTTATCCCAGCTGTATTCCAACAATATTCCAACTATCATTGGACAGTTATTATAGGAAGTTAGGATCTGCTACATGGTGTGATTGATATAAAGAGGGACAACGAAGTGTAATGTGCGCTTAGAATCAATTAATGAAACAAATAGAAAATTCAGTGGCAAACTTTCTCTAGTTCTCTCTCAGATTTCTCTTTACTCATTCTTCTTCTTCTTCTGTCCATTTCTTCACTGATCACCATGAATTTGATCAAAAACAAAAGCTAGGCCCGCACTTGAACTCGTTCCGCCACCTGTTGGAGGGCGCCAACACACCTGGTACATCATGATCATCAACCTGATTGCATGTTAATTGGCAGTAAGTGGTTTATACTTCTCCCACTGAAGTTATATGCACGGACCACCCTCTTGTATTCACATATGCATGTATATATACATATATATATATCAACTTACGATTCATAATTGAATTAAGAATAAATAATTGGTACATCCTTAAAAAAATTTACTTTTATTTAAAAACATTTCTATCAATTTATTTTTACTGAAAAATCCTTCAAGCAATTAAAAGCAACATTATCTACTTAATTTAGCACTCTTTGCTCTATGTGCCTCTTAGGATTTGGTCTCTTTAGCCTTTTGGACCTTTTATTATATTATACATATAATTATATTATATATATATTATATTTAGTTACAATTGAATTTTTTTCTATGAAATAAAAAATAAAGTTTGTATTGTGTGAGGTTAACGGTAGGATATAGAAAGTTTTCAGGACGACCCAGGAAGAATAGATTTGGTCGGCCAGATCCACTAACAAGTCATAAATGCTGCCTAGGACCACCACGAGACACTTGGCAGCTCCTAAAGGCAGCAACATTTATCCCACATTGACAAACACCAACAAACACATTCAATGCTACTAGAAATACAAGGGCATCCCCCTCCAAAAGGTAATGACAATCTGGCTCTCACGCTGCTTAAATTGCTACAGTAACTTTCCCGCTTAAACTGACTTAAACATCGGAGACTATTAGGCCGGCACCACACCGGTTTCCCTTTGCCTTCACCCTCTCCCTGTGTAGGTCTCAACACCTTGAGAGGAGCAACGAAAGAGCTCAGCGAGGCAAGACTAAGTTGATCCATTTTTTGCATCAATACACCCTTTCAAAACAATAATTTATCCAAGAAAAGCTTTCCATTGGGGTATAAGAAAACAAAGTTCTTGATATTTTTGGCCTCATATATATATATATATATATATATATATGCTGATCGAAAAAACGAAAACAAAATTCTTGATATTTTTAGCTTCACGCTGATAGAAATCGATCACTTTTAATTATAATGATAGACCACACACTTGATATGTGTCCTTCACTCCTAAAATAAAAGTTTTTTACACAGTTAAATTGAAAAAGAAAATTATACACATATACATTTAATAGATCGAGTAAGTACATTACGAGAGTTCCACACTTGCACAGTTGCACTTCTAGTCTCCGACCCACTACGTACTATGTATAAGACGCAATATTAATAGATGGTATTAGTGAGATGAGAGAGTAAGTACTACATGAGCTGGTAAGTAAATAAGGAACCAGTCTTGTCTACCAAGAAAAACGATCTCGTGTTGCATAACTACTTTCAGACAGTAAGGGGTTAAGCTCTTGGAGGTTTGTGCCCTCTCGTCTTTATTATTTACATATTTATGTGTTACCGTATGAATAAAATTAAAATATTAATTTATGAAATTAACATATGAATGCAGTTTAGTGATTGTATATATAACTTTTTTTTTTTCTAATGGCCGTTGATTTAATTAACCTAAGTCGTATCCATTCACTTGTAAATTTAGTTGAACTTGCAAAGATATTTGAATTTATGAAATGATATATAATAATCTTTTTGGGGGCGTTTGGGTTGTAGCTGTAGATAATATATAATAGATTCATGGCTCTATATTTATATAAAAAAACATCAACAAGCTAGCTGAGAAGCTGATAGGCCGATATCGAGTACTGATCATACACATAGAATGTACAGCAAACGCTGGGAAGGAAATTATTCTCAGTGCCTTTCAACGAACTCTACGATCACAGAAATTAGGCCCTGAGTTTGAGCAGCGGTTTGTGGGTCCATATCCACTGCAATCTTGTTAAGATAAAAGCTATGAGTCATGCCAGGACTGATAAAAAGCTCCACTTCCATGTTAGCCTTCTTCATGGCCTCATAGTATTCCATCTCCGTGTCTATAATCATGTCAATCTCGGCAACACACAAAAGAAATGGGGGCAACTTCAGTGTATGCAAACCCGGTGCTCCTGAACTCGTTGGACAAGTTATAGGATGGTCCTTGGTTGACCCCACTGGCAGTGCCAAGCTTAAAAACTTGTCCACCATGTCAAGCGTAAGCATAGGTGACTCTGGCTGCTCCACCTCCGACCTACTCCTCACCGCCCGAACGAAACCCGGGTGGATAGGAATTCTGCCAGCTAACTTGACGGGACTCAAATCCACCTTCCCAGCTCGGGCAGCCACCTCATGCACTAGGTTGCCTCCTGAGCTATCCCCTATAAGGAAAACACAGGTGAAGTCGGCGTGGTTGACTAGCCAAGGCTCGTATGAATCGCCTTGAGCAAGGGAACGGAGCCAGAGCAGAGCGGAGAGGCCGTCGTTAATCGGAGCAGGGAGGCGGTGCTCGGGGGCGAGTCTTAGGTACACAGAAACACAAATGGCTCTTGCTGAGCGAGCAAGCTTGGTGTACATGTGATAGTACATGTACCAATCAGCTTGGCTTATGCAAAACCCACCTCCATGGAAGTGGAGAATTATGGGCAGCTTGGTTTCATCCCCGGGGCTTGTTTCCGGGAGATAAATTCGAAGCCGGAGGGTTTGGTTGACGTAAACATTCCGGGTGGCAACGCCTTCGATGAATTGGTCATGGGCTGGGACTGGCTCAGTCATGAACTTGACTTGAGGCGGTCCAGTCCATGTCCGGTCTTGGAAACCAGGCGACTGCAGGTATGATTCTCTTTGCTAGCTCAACACTCACACACTAGCTGAACCTGATTGAATCGGGAGTAGCCCGTGACTAGTTTAGGATGATGAATGGACTGATTAAACTCTGTTTTGATTGTTGTTTGGATTGTGAATCAATGATGAATGTGAATGATGATCAGTGCATGATGCAATGTACTCAAAGTGTTTGTAAAAATGCCTAGCACAGATTTGATGATCACACTCTAAACTTCATGTATATTTTTTATTACATTCACAATACCATCTGATATGAATCTCACAGAGTATTTTACATCACTCTCACACTTGAATTCAGTAACACACACAAAGCATGACTTAATTCTAGCCACTCACATTAGGACACTTGGCATCTCTAGAATCTAGACTACACCTGTAAACTAACACACACAATGAGAGGATGAATCTGTTATCCACCTCAGCACACACACTCTCTTCTGCTTTCTATCTTCCACGTGCTACTAACAGGATCATACCAACTTAGCAGCTTAGTCATCAACAGTCCAGTCCATGTCCGGTCGACTGAGCCGTCATTGAAAACTCTCAGCCAACCAGACACCTCATCGACCGCAACTTTTTGGCAAACCATGATTGGTTGATATATATATTGATAACCTGAAACTCTAGTGCATGTGTGTGTGAGAAGTGAAGGGTTTATGAATTACGTTGAGTTTATATAAGGAGTTACGTACAAGTGTGTGAGAGAAGTGAGAACTGAGAAGGTTAGAAGCTGCTTCCTATTATATGTATAGGGAGTTACGTACCATGTCCCTCCAATATTTATGTATTACAAAGGTATATGGATAATTAATAGTACTGTTCTTCAATTAGGGTGGATTACGTACCTTCACACCCATATATTCTCCTATGTGTTGTGATCACATGTGGGTTTGTATTTACGAAACTTTGACCCTATCCTTAATCGTGTGATTGCCATGATATATATTAAGAATGTAAAAGGTGAAAAATAGTAGGTAGCACTTCATATATATTGAAATGGTACAAAAATATAACATTAAATGATGTGACATATTCAATTAAAAAAAGATTTAATTTATATCTAATTAATATCATAATTTATCTTTTTATTTTTAATATGCCAATTTATTTGGTATTAAAGGGTTGTTGTGTATATTGAACTGAAAAATACAATTAAGGTGGTGGATTTATTTAGTTTTTTTCACTATAAATTTGAGAATATTGTAGCCCCAACTTTTACGTCGCCTTTTCCAAGTTTCCATAGTCAACATTAATTTTGATGGAAATGAATAGCCAGACCAGGACTTTGTGAATGCAGCCACGAAGACCACCTTTTGGTTAAATTCCTGGACATGAAATGCTTGGAAGCTCAAGAGAATTTGAGAAGAAATTTATAACACCACTACGGCACTACCATACCATCCTTTTGTTTTTATTCAACTCAACGGAACCCCACGTCTGTGCTTATTTCAAATCAAAAGTTCCATCCCCTTCACGTTGACTTGACCGTAGACTACCAGACAAGAAAGAAAAATCGACCCGACAAACAGAGTCTTGTGCTCAGAGTAATGATTTTAAGCTTTTTAATGTAAATAGATCAGAAATATACTGGTGTATCTAAAAATATGGACGAATGAAATTTTATTTTACTTTGAGTTAAAAATTGGTGCAACGTTAGATTTATTGTACCACTTAATTAACAGACGTATTAACGATGTTTATAATGAAGGTATTTTTGTCTAAAATTGAAGACATGGCACCAATGTCGCGTATATGAGACCCATTTGTAGCGGACATATTCAATGAGATGGAATTCAAAATTGCGAGCTTGAGAGGGAATCAAATTTGGGCAAATTCTGGGCTGCTCGGGTTTCTAAGAAATTTGGGGACAGGTAGAAATCGAACGCGTTTTTTCTTGGGACTTTTAGGATTTTCAATCGGACGATAGGGCGATCTTAAAGAGGTTAAAGTTGGAAGATGCTGATTCGTAGAGAACCTAAAGGAGTGCCACCCTATTATGGTAACTTTTGAAGCCAGATTTCGTATTTCTGGTGTGGTTAGACACATATATAGTAATTGAATATAATTGTAATTGTTTACTGATATTGATGTTAATTGGGGATAGTAATTGAATATGATTGTTAATTGTTTTCTGGTGGGCCATCTGATTAGGCATAGTCTTTGTTTACTGGTATTGATGTTAAGTGGTGTGTGTTTACTTGTCGTGTTTTGTGTTATCTTAATGTCGCTTTGTATTGTGTTGCTTTTGAAAACTTCTGTGTGCATGTGAATCTAATAATGTTCAAAAGGTCAGTGGGGTGGTATGTGGCCATATTGTGGCTATAGTGGAGTTTGTCGACTTGTATCTTGCAAGTTCGAAAAAGAATTTAAAAGTTTTGGGTATTGACTGAGGTTGGTTGTATGTTCTGGCTGCTTGTTGGCTGGTTATGTTTGTTAAAGTCTTGGGTGTTTTTTGGCTGTGTTTGTTGGCTATTTTTGTTGGTATTATTAAGGTTAAATCATGGTTGTATTGTAATCAAGTGTAGGGTTAATGTTTAGGGTGTAATCCAATTGGTTTTTTGGTTTAGGTGGAGCTGATGATGTAGTGTCAGTTGGCTTACATCATGATGGACAATTCATAAATACAAAGGGAAATTGGACATACGAGGATGGTGGCATGGCTTGGTATGATTGGTGTGCTTGGGATTACCAATCTTTGCTGAAGTTAAATGACCTATTAAAGGACCAACAGTATGTTGGAGACATGTTCAATTGGAATTTTACTTTAAGAAGGGAGGGAAATTCTTCAAGATTGGTAATTATCAGAGACTTCTGAACTTGGTTAAAAGGCCAGCCCAAACAAAGGCTAAGAGTCTCAATGTATACTGTAGACATGATGTGGAGGAGGTTAGTATTAAAAAGGTTCCAGCAGCTATAGAATATTGGTCAACCATCCATGATCAATAGCCTATTGTTGAACTAGGTTTATTCCATCATGAAGAGGAGCTTATTACTCAAGAAACCATTACTCAAGAGACAGTTACTTAAGAGACGGTTACATAAGAGACAATGGTTCAAGAGCTTGTTCATGAAGAACTAGTTTCTGAAGAACTTGCCCATCATGAAAAGAGGCCAGCTCGTGTTACTAGGAAAAACAAAGGGAAATCGAGGGGTGTTGCTGAGGATGTTCATGTAGAGAGGCTAGCAAGAGTTACTAGGTAGTCTAAAGGAAAAGATAAGGTTGTAGTTGATCAAGTACATACAGAGAGGCTAGCAGAACTTACTAGCTAACAGAAAGGCAAAGTTAATGTTGTAATTGATCGATTAAATACGTACGGGGAGGCTAGCAAGAGCTACTAGGCAGCAAAAAGATAAAGTTAAGGTTGTAGTTGATCAAATACATATGAAGATGCCAACAAGAGTTACTAGGCAGTAAAGAGGCAAAGTTAAGGTTGTTGTTGAAGATGATGTACAAGATGACAGTGCTAGTGAGGAACATAGTGTCAGTGATGATGAAAAATATGTAGCATTTGAAGGGGAAGACTCTAATCATGGTGATGAGGAACCCATAATGGTGAGTGATGATGAGTTTTTTGGGGAATTTGGTGCATTTTATATGAGGACATGAGAATGTCCCTTTGTCATCTTGGATAGGCTGTTTAAATGACCTAAGTGATGAAGATGGAGTTCCTAAAAGGAGGAGTATGAAGAAACCAGAGCCTAAGTGTAGAGAGTTTATTCCAAGTGTGGATATACAAAATCCAAGGTTGGAATTAGGAATTAAGTTTCAAGATGCAGTCACTTTTAGAGAAGCAATAAGGCAGACAGCTAAAGTTCTTCAAGAATCAACCAGTTCGTATCAAGGTTAAGTGTTGTGATGAGTGTCCATTTGTGATATTAGCCTCATCGGTTGTAGGTGGTAATTGTCTGTAGGTGAGGGAGCTGAATGAGGACCATGTTTGTGGTATAGGAAATTCCAACATTCATGTGAAGGAGTATGCTAGGCAACTAACAAGTAGCAAGTGAGATTTTGCAGAATTTTAAAAACAAGTTTGTATTGACACTGGCTACAGACCATCAAAGGTTAGCTGCTACATGACAAGGTCTATTATTCTGGATATAGTAGAAGGTTCTTGCAAAAGAAAGTATGAAATTCTTGGAAAATACTGTTTACAAGTCTTGAAGACAAATCCTAGCTCAACTGTAGTGATAAAGTTTGAGTCAGAGGCTAATGGGATTGCTAGATTTGGGAGGGTTTATGTTTGTTTCAAGGCTTGCAAAGTAAGATGGATAGCTGAATGCAGACAATTTATAGTCTTGGATGTGTGCCACATCAAAGGCATTCACGCAGGCCAACTTTTATCAGTAGTTGGAGTGGATGTAAACAACGAGATGTTTCCGATGACATATGTTGTATGTGAAGTAGAAAATTTCAGCAATTGGAGGTGGTTTTTGGAGATTTTGTAGAAGAATTTATGTTTGCAAAATAGTAGTAGATTCTTGGTTATGACAGACAATCAGAAGGGTTTCGTTGAGGCAGTTTCTCAGATTTTCCCTGACGCAGAGCATCATCATTGCTTGAGGCGCCTATATGAGAACTTCAACCAAATCCATAAGGGGCTGGCATTGAAAGAGCAAATGGATGCAATTGTAAGGGCCACTACCATTTCTTGGTTTGAAGCAGAGATGAAGAAGAGGGAAAAGCTTAGTCATGGTGTCGCAAGGTGGCTTAAAGAAAAAGATGCAAGACAATGGTGCAGGTCTCATTTTAGGACTTATAATACTGCAACATTCTTCTGAACTTGTCGGAAGCATTCAACAAGGCAATTGTGTTGTATATGGTTAAGCCTGTTTTGTTTATTTTGGAAAAGTTGAGACAATACATCACATTGTTGAGGGTTAGAAGGAGTGAGGAAGGTTAATTGTGGATGGGTATCTTGTGAGAAAAAGGATTCAAGGATAGTTAGAGGAGTATAAGAAAAAAAGGCATATATAGTTTGATTCCAAGACATTGTGGGAATAATGTAACGAACCGTCCCAAATTCCATGATTAGATTAGTGACTAATCACGATTAGTGAGGTTAATCGATGATTAGTTAGGCTAAATCGGACGAACGATGCGAAATGACCGTTTTGCCCCTAGTGGTGGCAAAACGTTGATTTTTCATTCGAGCGGTCAAATGGACTTTGACCGATGACCGTGACGTAGTTCGTGACGTCACGAGTTCATAGGCAGGTGGCACGTTCAATTCCGACGTTCGTGGAGGAAGTTATGACGTTCGGAAGTTTAAGGGCATTTTGGTAATTTGAGTGAATAGGAGGTCAAATGTTGACTTTTTGACCGGGAGTTCCGATGTCCGAGGGCCGAATACCGTTACGTAGATGGGGACGATACGAATCCATAGACAGGCGGCACGTCGAATTCGGACGTTCGACGGCGAAGTTACGGTTGACGGAAGTTCCCGGTTACTATTCACTATGGCACGTTTTACGAGACAAAAAGTGCAGTTTGTTTTTAGTGGGCCCAGGTGCTTTTTGGCAACCAATGGATGAGTGACAAGTGTCACTCATCCACTGGACAACACATTACATACATGTACTTCACCGTGCATTTTCATTTTCTTCGTTCAAACACACACCCATCACCCGATCTCACCCAACCATTCAAACCAATCCAACCCAATCCCAGAGGAGCAGGCCTGAGTGACCAGAGGGGTCGTGAGAGACTAAGGATGGCTGCTGGGCGGCCAGAACCTCCGTGGACGGCAGCGTGGAGGCAAAGAACCCATGTGGGTGCACGGTATGGCCATTTTCCCTTTTTAATTTGATTTTGATGTTATGGGTGCTTATGGACAATTAGGATGAGTTCAGGGGGTTAATAGGAAGCTATTAGGAGGGTTTTGGTGGTGGTTGACGGCTGAGCAGCCGTGTAGGCTGATCGGGAAAAATCGAACCGTGAGGTTCAAATTGGACCGGTCGGATTTCGTAGGTTTTAGGTTGTTTAGTTAATTAGGATTGATTGGAAAGATTAAAAGAGGAATTTAAGAATTGGAATGGAAGCAAACAGACCGAAAATGAGGGAGTAGGAGACTTGGACCGGTTACGCCAGTCCAAGTTGCAGGAAAAACCGGACCGGACCGGTTCGGACCGGTCTGACCGATGTAGGGGATGACAGGTGACGTCATCCTGCTAACGTCATCATGTCAGGGATGACGTCAGCATTGTCAGATCTGACAATGTCAGCTGACATGTCAGAAAATGAGCCAATAGGAGTGCGACACGTGTCACATGTCAGTGCACAGTCAGCACTGACATGTCAGTGACGTGGCCCAATTAGGGGCTGACACGTGTCACTGACGTGGACCAGTGCCGTGATGACACGTGGCACATGTCAGACTGCCACGTGGCACTGACAGCACAGTGACGTGGACCAATGGGAGCATGACACGTGGCACCTATCAGATGACATCATGCTGACGTCAGCGATGACGTCAGCAGGTACTGTAGCTGGCGCGTGAAGCCCACACGCAGCCACTTCAGGCGGCACGTGAGGGCGTGTGAGGGCGCGTGGCAGGGAATCTGGGGAAGGTTTCAACATAAGAAATCTTCTATTCGATGTAACGAACATTTTGGGACTAGTTTCGTGTCGATCGGACACCGTCTCGATATGTTTCGGGGCATCGGAAGGTTTAGGTTCGGGATTAAAAATAGTTAAAAATACGGGAAAATTGCGGGGCTTTAGTGGGAGGTTAATTAAGTAGTTAGTAACCTTCTATTACGATTTGGACAGGTTCAGGAGTCCCGGTGATGGTGATCGGCTCGGGGAGCCGTATGGCACGCAAATCGAGGTGGCAGCTCGGACGGTCTGTGAGTGGACCTTGTTTTCTAAATTGGTGCATGCATAAATGTTTATTATATGTTTTATTACTTGTTTGATGATGCCATGGGTGCATTTGTATGTGGTTACGTATAAGCACGTACTTCGAGGTTTCGACCTTATACGGTGCTTATACGGGTCTGTATTTCTTTATTGATTTAAATGAACTGGATTTGGATTTCAAAAGGATAAACTCGGGTATGAGACCTATTTGGTTTTGTCTCGGGCATATGACCTCAGATTCCGGGCACGGTGCCCAGCTGATGTCCTATATTCGGGCACGAGACCCAGTCACTTTACGGCTTTGATTTCAGGTCAGGTCAGGGAACCTTAAATGGATTCCCAGGTTCATGACGGTTTATGGGAACCGACATGAACCCTTGTTATGGTATCATGGTTCATGACGGTTTATGGGAACCGGCATGAACCCTTGTTGGTTATTACGGTACATGACGGTTTATGGGAACCGGCATGTTACCTCGGTTATGTTATTACGGTACATGACGGTTTATGGGAACCGACATGTTACCTGGTTATGTTATTACGGTACATGACGGTTTATGGGAACCGGCATGAACCCTTGTTAATGGATGTTATGGATCATGACGGTTTAGGGGAACCGGGCATGAATGTTTATGTTATGTATATATATGTTCATATACCTTCCTTTACTTCTATTATCTCCTCCGGGGAGGGTCGTTGGCCTGGGTGGACCCCGGAGTAGTCACGGAGCACCGACTGAGTGGAGTCACCCCCCAGTTGGGTTCCTTACTCTCAGGAAGGCTATGATTACTATTACCTCGGGTAGGGTCAGTGGTCTGCGGACATTGATCTTGACTTTGAGAAGACTCGGATTGAGACCTGGGTAGCACGCGCGTAGCTTTGGATACCGTGACAGGATTGGTTGTGTGACTTATATATGTATGTGATATAAATACGAGATATATGATATTATATGTGGTGTGTGGTATGCACAGGTGTGCACAGGAGTCGAGCAGTGGCTCGGGTACTTGGTTTCAACATGGTTATGGTTTTGGGCTTAGTCCCACATATGGTACATGACGGTTTATGGGAACCGGTATGAACCTTTGTCAGGTCATTATGGTACATGAAGGTTTATGGGAACCGGCATGAACCCTTGTTAATGGATGTTATGGATCATGACGGTTCAGGGGAACCGGTCATGAACGTTTATGTTATGTATATATATATATGTTCATCTACCTTCCTTTCCATGTTCTACTATCTCCTCCGGGGAGGGTCGTTGGCCTGGGTGGACCCCGGAGTAGTCACGGAGCACCGACTGAGTGGAATCACCTCCCAGTTGGGTTTCCTTACTCTCAGGAAGGCTATGATTACTATTACCTCGGGTAGGGTCAGTGGTCTGCGGACATTGATCTTGACTTTGAGAAGACTCGGATTGAGACCCGGGTACCACGCGCGTAGCTTTGGATACCGTGACAGGATTGGTTATGTGACTTATATGTATATATGATATATGATATATGATATGTGGTGTGCACAGGTGTGCACATGATTTGAGCAGTGACTCGTGTACTTGGTTTCTTTATGGTTTGGGGCCGAGTCCCTTATGGATTTGGGCAGTGCCCCGTATGGTCGTTTTCATTGTGGTCCTTTCGACCTTGGTTTATATCTGCTTTGGGCTTAGTCCCACATATGGTTTGTTTTGGATAAATGGTTTTCGAATGCATGCATGCTTTTTAGTTGAGGGTACAAATGTCTTATGAAATGTTTTTATAAACTTTTGTTTTGTCCACTCACAGTTTTTAATGTTTTGACTGCCCTTCAGGTTGACATCGGATGTGGACTGTAGCAGAGACCGAGATATCACATACCTCCTCCGGATCCTGGCGTACTCTGATAGCCCGGGAGGGCAAAGGTCGAAATTATCCCTTGTCTGACACTCCGTGTCAGACGGGAGCAGGGTCATCCCGCACTAATCCCGGGGGGATTGGGATGGGTCCTGTCAAATAATATATTCGAACTTATTTATCTATGGAAGAAGATTTTTGGTGGACTTGAATCTCCATACATCCTCCTACATAAGGTATGACCTAAATGGTCTCCCTTGCCCATACACATGCTATACAATAAGCAAGTTCAAGTTCAATCCAAAGCTCGATGTCCATGAATGTTGCAAATATGCAGCATAATCTAAGGCTTATGAGAAGATCATCAAACCTGTCCGTAGTGAAGACCAATGAGAGAAGCTTGGTGCTACACCCTCAAAGCCTTTAAAATATCACAAGCAGCCCGGGAGGCCAAAGATGAAGAAAAAGAAAAGTCAGAATGATGCACCTTCAAACCTTAACAATTTGCCAAGATACCATTCAAAGTGCAAGTGTGGAAATTATGGGGCTGATAGACACAGAAGGACTACTTGCAAAAAGATAGTGGATAGGGTGAAGGAATCCAAGTTCAAGCATAAGCACGAATAGAGGCATAGGAGGAAGCTACTCAAAATGCAACAACTGTAAATGTGGTCAAGATACCAGTATAGCATACTTATCTAATTCTAGTTAAATTTATGTGTGCTGTGATCAATGTGTGTATGATGAATATTTGGGTGATATATAGTATTTTAGATTTAGTGTATACATGTGTAATCTGAGCAGAATTAGTGTAGATATGTGCACTTTGAGATAGAATTAGTGTAGACATACGCACTTTGAGATTGAATTAGGGAATACATGTGCAATTTGAGATTGAATTAGGTAATACAAGTGCATTTTGAGACATAATTACTATTTACATGTGCATTTTAAGATAGATTGTTGTGTCGTGCGTAGGTGAGAAGAAATAAGAAAACATGTTCATTATCAACTACTTCAACTCCACCATCTCAGCCTCTCAATAATGACTCTTCAGTCCAACTAGTACCTCCATCACCCCAAAATGACTCTTTAGACCAACTAGCACCTTCATCTCCCCTAGCTGCCTCACTAGACCAACCAGCACCTCTATCTCCCTTAGTTGTCTCACCAGACTAACCATCACCTCCACCACCCCAAAATAACTCTTTAGATGTAACGACCCGAACTTTTATAAATAACATTTTAATGCAAAATGACTATTTTGCCTCTAGGGGAAAAAGTTTTCTTTTGACCCGGGAGACTTTCTGGACTTTGACCTATAACCGTGATGTAGATCAAGACGTCACGAGTCCGTAGATAGGCAACACGTCGAAAATGGGCGTTCGATGGAATCAAAATCAGTTAAACTTAAGGGCCGGGATTTGATTAGTATAATATTAAAATATGGTGATTTGTTGGATTATTGTGAACCCTTGGATGAGTGACAAGCGTCACTCATCCCATGGCCCAAAGTCCCTAAAACATAGATCTTGTCCCATTGGCTAATTATTTAACTCACTAATTCACTCACCTCACACATCTCTCATTCCCTCACCGTCCAATACATTCACCATCTCCATCAACTGATCATCTTCACCCTCCATCTTCATCACCCAACATCATCTTCCTCATCCAAACTCTACATACCTGTGAGCCCCAAAAACTAACCCCAAAACTCACAAACACTCAACCCACATGAAACTCACCTCAAATATTGCGAGACTAGATGTAGGAGGAGCTAGGAGACTTGGGGAGTCGAAGGGGAGGACTCACGGACATTCACGATGGAGGTAGGCTGGAAAACCCGAAACCACCCATTTTCCCCATTTTTTGAGACTCCTAATCGTGACGTGTATGGATCGATTTAATGTTTTAGGGATCATTCTAGAGTCAAGGATGAGTTGTTTGGTACTGGTTTCGTGGATCCAGGTGGCCAGAAATTGAAGAACACGAAGGAGGAAAATGGGCTACGGGTTTGACGTTGAAGGTATAAATCTAGACTTTATTTCGTGTTTTTAAATTCATAGAACTTTTAGTTAGGATTAAATAAAATTATAGGAAGAAATTGCATTGAAAATGGCCTTGAAATGAGGGAGAAACATGTGGGTTGAGTTGCGGGTCGCGGTGACCCAATTGCAGGAATTCAGGTTTACCTAGTTGGAGGTCAGGGATGATGATGTCAACATGGCGTCAGCTGATGATGTCAACATGGCGTCAGCTGATGATGTCATCTCTGACATGGCAGTCTGACACATGTCAGACATGACATCATCAGTTACGTCATCTCTGACATGTCAGTCTAACAGTTGTCAAGTGACGTCAGCGATGACGTCAGCACTGTAGCAGCATTGACTTCTCCTTTTACCAGCGCGTGGGAGCGCATGGTAGCGATTCTTGAGGTGGGACCAGCACCATTTTCAAGGTTTCGACGATACGAATCCAATGGTGGTGGTTTTGTGTCGATCGGAGATCGTTTGATTGGTCAAAATTAGGTTTATTACCTAAGGAAGCGTGTCCGGGACATATTTTTGGGACTATACTATTCTTAGGTCTTAAGTATGAGTTTGTAGGAACCCATAGTAACCTTTACATATACTTTGAACATGACAGGGGTTGTACAATAGGATACAGGATAGGTTTATACGTTTGGTTTAGCGGCGGGACTGAACTGTGAGTGGGCCTTTGATTTCATTAACCCTTGCATGCATAAACTATTTTAAGTACTTTATTCTATGATTTTAACTGACATATTTGGGATACTAAGATTTAATATTTCGTACGTTTTACGAGATATTGGGCATGAGACCCGTCTTGTTAGTATATAAATTTCAAAATCAAGCACGATTTTCGATTATTTTTTTAAATTCTGCACTATATAGGCCTATTTTAACTTTACTGTCTTCTCTAGCCATTGGTACCCTGGAGTGGTCACAACGCATTGCCTGCAAGAGGTCATTCTACCGAACGACCGGACCGTGGAGTGACTCAGGAGCAGGATTGCTTACATTAGACGTCTGGGACGTCAGGCATTTGGGATGTCATACCCAGACAAGGTTGGGGATTAGGACTTGGGATTGAGACCCCAGGCGGCACGCGTAGCCTTGGGACTGTGACCTTATTAGGTGTCTGGGACGTCAAACATCTGGGATGTCTAGGTTGGGATGTATAGTGCAGCTGATTTCATGATTATGATTATATTATTATGTTTATGGCTATATGATATATTATTATGGATTGCGAATCTGATGCATGCATTATTTGAAAATGGAGGGGTAAAACCGTATGTTTACTATATAATTAAACAATTTTATAAACTCTATATTTATGGCCCACTCGCCCAATTTGCCACTGAGGAAAACGAGGACCCGGAGTCTGAGGCATAGACCAGACGTTGCACACTTGTACACCCTTTTTGGGTAGGTTGGCATCGTACGTAAACCTAGATGTCGTGCTCATTATTGTATTTCAAACTATCCCTTGTCTGACATTGTTGAACCTTAAGGCTTATGTCTGAACTTATTTATCATGATTTATTAATGTTGAACTGTTTAAGGGTAATTTTGGCATTTTGGGGTTGTGTGTCAGACGGGAGCAGGGCATGTCCCCGGGTGGTCCCATGGGTCTTGTCAACTTGGTATTAGAGCACTAGGTTAATAGTTAGCATGCTAGGGTAACAGTTAGTACTTTGTACAATAGACGCTTTAGATAATGTTTATCTAACCTATGCCTCTTAATAGTTGGTTATGCCTCCAAGACATAATCCTCAAGCACGAACTGAAGAAGAATTGGTGAGAGAAATGGAATGCGCTAGCATTAAACGGGCTCAACATTTGGGAGCTACACCGTTTAGCGGGGGATCTGACCCCGAGGAAGCACAAATGTGCATTGCTAAGTGGGAAAGGATATTCATGGTGATGCACTGTCCACCGGAGGAGCGAGTGACCTTCACTACCTTCTTACTTGAGGGCGGGGCCTACTAGTGGTGGTATGGCCTGGAGATGTCAACATGACAGTGACTGAGTATAAGCTGTCATTCTTAAGGCTATCGCAATTTGTTGCAGCCTTTGTGAGCACTTAAGAGGACAAATGTCGATGTTTTAAGTTGGGACTCAAGGGAGACATCAGAGCAATTGTGACTTCCAACAACTACACCACCCTGAGGGACATGGTCGATGCAGCAGTGCGTGTCAAGGCCAGTTTGACGGTACAGCAACAACGGCACACTCCTAGCGAGGGAGGACGTCGAGATCGTCCACACCTTGGACCCACGGGCCATCGGTGTAACAACCCGTACCTTCGGGAAGGGTAAAAATGTAATTTTGTAAAAGTTTTGTATAAAAGGACGATTTTGCCCTTGTGAATAGTAGGTTAAAAGTCAACTTTTTTTATTGACCGGTTGGATGAGTGTTGACCATTGACCGTGACGTAGTGTAGGACGTCACGAGTCCGTTGACAGGTGGCATGTCCGATTTGGACAATCGGAGAAAAAGTTATGATGTACGGAAGATCGAGGGCGTTACCGTAATTTTGATTAAATGAGGAAAATGTTGACTTTTTAATGAACTTATAATTTTCACGTAGACTGAGGACAGTTAGATAGGTCTCGACGTACTGAGTATAACGACAGGCGGCATGTTGTCATCGGACGTCGGACGGAAACGTTACGGGTCTAGAACGTTTGAGGGCAAAACGGAAATTATTTAAACGAGGGGCAAAATGGTATTTTTTTCCCTCAGCCAATCAGATAAGGGCAAGTGGCAGCAGGTGGAGTGGGATATTTTTTTTGTACCAAAGGATTGTGGACACGTGGGGAGAAGCCAGAGGCTTCTGGAGGAGTCTAAGTGTGCACGACCACACTTTGCACAAAATCAAACCGTGCAATTGGGTTTGAACGCAGAAAAACAGAGAGAAAGAAATTGGAGGACGGTGATCGATTCTGTGAGGGTGTGAGGTTTTGGTGAATTGAGAGAGTGACAGGGAGATAAGAGTGAGCTGGTGGTCGTGCTGTTGGACGGAAATCGTGTACGGGGACACGGCGGAGGATGGTTGCAGTTTCTGGGAAATCTGAGAAGCTGGGAGACAAGGGCGGTGGCTACGCCGTGTGGTGGCTCAAATCAAGGCAGTGGGAGGCTTAGGAGGTTTCAGGGGACCCAACGAACACCGTGGCACGCGGCGGTGCGCACGGCGGAGACGAAATCGAAAGGTGAGTTCTATTCCCCTGTTTTTCCCGTGAGTTTCAAATTGGAAATCGTGGACCTGGAGCTAGAGTCGAGGGGATTGGTGAGTGAAGTGAGGTTTAGGAAGGTCCTAGGAGTAGTTTATGACGGTTTCCGTGACGGGGGAGTTCATGGTGGGGATGGTGCGACGGCGGGTACTCTGTTACCCTATTTGGCCGTGAATTTCAAACGTGAAATCGTGGACTTAGAGAGTGAGTCGAGGGTTCCTGTGAGTTGTGTGTGATTCAGTGAGGTAGTGGGAGGAGTTTAGAATGACCACCGTGAAGGGGGAAGAACTGGGTGGCCGGGAAGGAAAACAGAGTTTTGTACGGGTTTCTTTCGAGCTTCAGTCGTGAAGTTGTGGGTCGAGTCAAACCAAGAGAGTGAGCGGGATGAGTTCTTTGAGATTGGACGAAGCTTTAGGTGAAGAAAGGAGGGGAAACGGTGGCCGGACGGCGGAGAATGGTTCTCGCCGGTCCGGGTTCCAGCTTGGTGCGAACCGGGTTCGATCGAGGAAGACGGTGGCACTGTAGCAGACGCGTGAGGCCCACGCGCAGCCACTTTAGGCGGCGCGTGGAGGCGCGTGAGGAGGAATCCGGCCAAGCTTCCAACATGGTTTTAGTTCTAAATGTTCTAAGGAATCCAATGGTATAATTTTTGGGTTAATCGGACGAAGTTAAGGGATGGTTCGGGAATCCGGACGGTTTAGAGTTTATGAATAAAATATTATTTAAATTCCTGGAAAATTGGGGAAATAGGGTGAGTATCCTTGATGTAATTGTGACCCTATTTGGTGTCTATTGACAGGACGGGAAATGCCTGAAACGGTCGAGGAGCGCACGGAGCGCAATTGACTCGTTTCGATCTGTGAGTGGACTCCTTTTTTTCTTTCGAGCATGCCTAACTGTTTTTATTAATGATTTACGATATTAAACGTGTTTTTATGCTTCTTGTTGATGGTTATATGTGGTTGCTATGGTTGCACGTTTTTCGAGATATTTCTGGGATTTCACACGTTTTTCGAGAAAAGCTGGTTTTCGGACCTTGATGACATCCTTGAGGATGTAAATTTATAAATGTTTTCTGATGATGATAAATGGGTTGTGAAAAATGATTTGTGATTATATGTGGTTTTTGGTGTAAAAATGGATTTCAGGATTTGGGTTCGGAATGTCGGTTCTGAACGCCGGAAGGGCTTCGAACCGGGGATTTCGAATTCGAGTTTGGCGATGGATTTCGAATTGGTTTTGCACAGACTTTGGATTGGATTTGCTGGATCTGGATATGGGTTTAAAGACCCGGATATTGATTGACGGGGGACGGGCCCGGATTGAGTTTAAAGACTCGGGAGTTTAAAGACTCGGATATTTATGATATTACTCCCATAGGCCTGTTGAGTTTAAAGACTCGGGAGTTTAAAGACTCGGATTACATTTAAGGCCTGGTTGAGTTTAAAGACTCGGATAGACCCAGCAGGTTTGATCAGAAAATGGTGTTTTTATAGTTTTTCTGTTTCTTATGATATTTTATAATGTTTCTGTTTCTTATGATGTTTCTTGGTTTATAATTATTTTAATCACTGAGTTAGGCATGTGATTTCAAAACGGAGGGAACAAAGTGTTCTAGTTTCTTAGCTTTGATTTGATAATAAACGGTTTTCAAACTTTCATTTTCTTTTAGTCCACTCACATCTTTTGGTTTTAAATTTTCCCTCCAGGTCGTGGTGATAACGCTGGGGTGAACGTTGAGGCAGATATCGAGGCATAGAGCTTCTGACGTTCTTCCGTTGCCACACTAGCATAGTAGGATTTTGTGCCCATTTGTCGAACTATGCTCTGACTGACAATTGTATTATATTTACTCCTTCGTCTGATAGTTATGCTTATAGTGGTATTGTAGTTATTTTGGTACTTTATGTGTGATTGTCAGACGGGAGCAGGGTTCGTCCCGGGTATCGAGGTGATATTTGGGACGGGTTCTGACAATTGGTATAAGAGCCAGGTTTGTCGGTTTGTGTCGCCTCTAGGTTGTTTTACTAACTCTATGCCTCTTTCAGCGTACGATCGATCATGCCTCCGAGACGTGAACACCCTCCACGACCTGAAGACGAAGCGGCGAGAGGGACTGAGAGTGCTTCGATTGAGCGAGCCCAGCGACTTGGGGCTACTACTTTCAGCGGTGGGGCAGACCCCGAGGAAGCTCACCAATGGATCACCCGACTCGAGTGTATTTTTGGGGTGATGTACTGTCCTCCAGAGGACCGGGTCTTGTTGGCTACTTTTCTGCTAGATGGAGCCGCATATGAGTGGTGGTACACGCTGGTGTTGTCCGGCTGGGATGCACATACTATGACATGGGAGACTTTCCGGGAGCGGTTTTTAGATCAGTACTATCCCCGTTCTTTCCGGGATGCCAAAGAGGCGTAATTTCTTCACTTGAAGCAAGGAAACATGACCGTGGCTGAGTATGAGCAGAGATTTCAGATGCTATCTCGATTTGCTCCGGCATTTGTGGCTACCGAGGCAGAGAAGTGTCGTCGATTTGAGTTGAGACTTCGAGGAGAGATCCGAGCCATTGTGACAGCCGGCTCATTTGCTACTTTCCGGGAGTTATCTGATGCTGCTGTTAGAGTGGAGGCCAGTTTGCCGGCCAGGCCACAGTACTCGGGCAGTGTGCGGCGCCGAGAGCATTCTTTTCCGGGAGCATCGAGTCAAAGGACCCCGAAGCGGGGCAATTTTGGTGGTTCGTCATCAGCTGGTGGAGCCCGGTTTGGTAGACCAGGCAGTTTTCAGGGCTCTGGATTTCGGGGAGCTAGAGTACAGCCGACTCCTCAGGCGAGTGCTATTTCTGTTGCTTCTACTGGGAGGCAGACGGGTGGACCCGATAGGGATGCTTGCTTCTATTGTGGAGAGCGAGGACACTTTCGGAAGGAGTGCCCATTGTTAGCTTAGGAGGGTGGAGCAGGCAGAGGTGCAGCAGAACCCGGGCGGAGTACTGCTTCAGTGTTAGGGGCGGCAGGCCCTAGGGGTGGCGGTGGTGCTACGAGCAATTCTAGAGGGCGCGGTAGGTCATCGGGACCTCAGGCGCGAGTTTTTACGATGACGCAGCAGGAGGCCAGATCCGCACCGGGAGTGGTGATAGGTACACTTACCATACATGGCCACACTGTTTTTTCTTTGATCGATCCCGGGGCTACGCATTCGTTTGTAGCCCGGAGTTGTAGTCTGGTGACGGAGAGGGAGGTGTCTACCTTGGAGTGTGCCTTAGGGGTGAGTACACCTACTGGGGAGGTGTTAGTGGTGACTCAGGTGTTGAGCGAGTGTCCGGTGTTGGTAGGTGGGGTTGAGTTAGTGGCGGACTTGCTGCTGTTAGATTTACGGGATTTCGATGTTATTCTGGGTATGGATTGGTTGACGAGACATCATGCTTCTATCGAGTGTTTCAATAGGAGAGTGACTTTCCGGAGTCCCGGATTACCAGAGACTACGTTTCAGGGGGATCAGCGTGCAGTTCCTACTGGAGTTATATCTGCACTTGAGGCTAGCAAGTTGTTGCGTAAGGGGTGCCAAGGTTACATAGCTCATGTGGTGGATACGCGTACTACGCCAGTGAGGGCGGAGGACATACCAGTAGTGTGGGAGTTTCCCGATGTTTTTCCCGAGGAGTTGCCAGGACTACCCCCACACCGAGATATCGAGTTTACGATTGATCTTCTTCCAGGTACACAGCCTATCTCACAGACTCCTTATCGTATGGCACCTGCAGAATTGAGGGAACTTAAGGCCCAGTTGCAAGAGTTGGTCGATATAGGATTCATTCGACCGAGTATGTCACCTTGGGGAGCACCTGTATTGTTTGTCAAGAAAAATGACGGAGGATTGAGATTGTGTGTGGATTACAGACAACTGAATAAGGTAACTATTCGGAATAAGTATCCCCTACCCCGGATTGACGATTTGTTCGACCAATTGAAGGGAGCACAGTACTTTTCGAAGATTGATCTTCGCTCCGGTTATCATCAGTTGAGGGTTAAAGAGGAGGATGTACCCAAGACAGCCTTCCGGACCAGGTACGGTCATTATGAGTTTTTTGTGATGCCTTTTGGTTTAACTAATGCCCCAGCAGCTTTTATGGACCTTATGAACCGAGTGTTCTGGTCATATTTGGATCGTTTTGTGATCGTCTTCATTGATGACATTTTGGTGTATTCGAAGAGTGCGAAGGCGCATGAGAAACATCTGAGAATCGTGCTTAAGACTCTGAGGGAGCATCAGTTGTATGCGAAGCTGAGTAAGTGTCAGTTCTGGTTGACCAATGTTGGATTTCTTGGCCATGTGATTTAGGCCGAGGGCATCAGCGTGGATCCTCAGAAAGTTGAGGCGGTAGCAAAATGGGAACAGCCTAAGACGGTGACGGAGATCAGGAGTTTTCTGGGTTTAGCAGGCTATTACCAGCGCTTTATTGAGGGATTTTCGATTCTAGCCGCTCCATTGACACGGCTGACTCGGAAAGGAGTTCGATTTGAGTGGGATGAGAACTGTGAACAGAGTTTCCAGGAGCTTAAAAGGCGGTTGACATCTGCTCCTGTGTTAGCCCTTCCAGACGATAGTGGGGAGTTCGAGGTGTACAGTGACGCTTATTTGCAAGGTTTGGGCTGTGTATTGATGCAGCACGGGAAAGTGATTGCTTATGCTTCCCGGCAGTTGAAACCCCATGAGATGAACTACCCTACTCATGACTTGGAACTTGCTGCGGTGGTTCATGCACTGAAGATTTGGCGACATTACTTGTACGGCGAGAGGTGCAGGATTTTCACGGATCACAAAAGTTTAAAGTATTTGTTCACTCAAAAGGAATTGAATCTGAGACAGCGCTGATGGTTGGAGTTACTCAAGGACTACGACTGCACGATTGAGTATCACCCAGGGAAGGCTAATGTGGTAGCCGATGCCTTGAGCAGGAAATCAGCTAGTTCTTTGTCGCATTTGAGGACCGTACGATTACCTTTGTTGGTTGAGCTCCGCAGGTTGGGAGTAAAGTTGACTGTAGATGATCAGGGAGCACTTTTAGCGAGTTTTCATGTGCGGCCTGTTTTGATTGATCAGGTGATTGATGCTCAGTTTGAGGACCCTATTTTGGGCATCATTCGGATTGAGGTCGGGGCTGGAGAGAGACAGGACTTTAAGATTCGCGAGGATGGAGCCTTGATTAAGGATGGAAGGTTGTGTGTACTTGAGGATGAAGCCTTGAAGAAAGTGATACTGGACGAGGCTCACTGTTCAGCCTATGCGATGCATCCTGGTGGGACCAAGATGTATCGTGCACTACGGGAACATTACTGGTGGTCAGGGATGAAACATGAGATTGCAGAATATGTCAGTAGATGCTTGATTTGTCAACAGGTGAAAGCCGAGCGACAGAGACCTTATGGAGCAATGCAACCTTTGCCGATTCCCGAGTGGAAATGGGATCACCTGACGATGGATTTTGTATTCAAGCTGCCCAGAACACCGAAGGGACACGATGGCGTATGGGTTATTGTGGATAGACTTACGAAGTCTGCTCATTTCTTGCCAGTACAGGAAAACTTCAGGTTGGCGCAGTTTGCTCAGTTGTTCATTGACGAGATAATTCGGCTGCATGGGACGCCAGAGTCGATAGTATCGGACAGAGACCCGAGGTTTACTTCTCGATTTTGGCAGAGCTTACAGGAAGCTTTTGGGACAAAGCTGCATTTCAGTACTGCATTTCAGTACTGCATTTCATACTCAGACCGATGGACAGTCTTAGCGGACCATCCAGATTCTCGAGGATATGATGCGAGCTTGTGTACTGCAGTTTCAAGGTACTTGGGAGTCTCATTTACCGTTAATGGAGTTCGCCTATAATAACAGTTATCAGGAGAGTATTGGCATGGCTCCTTATGAAGCTTTGTACGGGCGACAGTGTCGGACTCCATTGTGTTGGACTAAGGTTGGTGAGAGGAGACTCACCACTTCCGAGTTGGTGGACCTTACTCAGGAAAAAGTGGCATTGATTCGAGAACGACTGAAGGCAGCTCAGGACCGACAGAAGAGTTACGCCGACCGTAGGATTAGAGATTTGGAGTTTGCAGTAGGAGACTGGGTTTTCTTAAAATTATCTCCTTGGAAGGGAATTGTACGGTTTGGCAGACGAGGGAAGTTGAGTCCTCGTTACGTTGGACCTTATGAGATCTTGGAGCGGATTGGTCCTGTTGCATATCGATTGGCTTTACCAGCAGACCTGGCGAAAGTACATAAAGTTTTCCATGTATCTATGCTTCGGAAGTATATTTGAGATGATTCACATGTTCTGGAAGCACAACCAGTTGAACTGAGGGAAGACTTGAGTTTTGAAGAACAACCTGTTGCGATCTTGGATCGGAAGGATAAGGTCTTACGACGGAAGACGGTTCCCTTGGTTAAAGTATTGTGGAGGAATCATCAAGTGGAAGAAGCTACTTGGGAACCTGAGGCCTTGATGCGTGAGCAGTACCCTTATTTGTTTCACTGAATTTCGGGGACGAAATTCTTTTTAGGGGGGTAGATTGTAACAACCCGTACCTTCGGGAAGGGTAAAAATGTAATTTTGTAAAAGTTTTGTATAAAAGGACGATTTTTCCCTTGTGAATAGTAGGTTAAAAGTCGACTTTTTGATTGATCGGTTGGATGAGTGTTGACCATTGACCGTGACGTAGTGTAGGACGTCACGAGTCCGTTGACAGGTGGCATGTCCGATTTGGACAATCGGAGAAAAAGTTATGATGTACGGAAGATTGAGGCCGTTACCGTAATTTTGATTAAATGAGGAAAATGTTGACTTTTTAATGAACTTATAATTTTCACGTAGACCTAGGACAGTTAGATAGGTCTCGACGTACTGAGTATAACGACAGGCGGCATACTGTCATCGGACGTCGGACGGAAAAGTTACGGGTCTAGAACGTTTGAGGGCAAAACGGTAATTATTTAAACGAGGGGCAAAATGGTCTTTTTTCCCTCAGCCAATCAGATAAGGGCAAGTGGCAGCAGGTGGAGTGGGATATTTGTTTTGCACCAAGGGATTGTGGACACGTGGGGAGAAGCCAGAGGCTTCTGGAGGAGTCTAAGTGTGCACGACCACACTTTGCACAAAATCAAACCGTGCAATTGGGTTTGAACGCAGAAAAACAGAGAGAAAGAAATTGGAGGACGGTGATCGATTCTGTGAGGGTGTGAGGTTTTGGTGAATTGAGAGAGTGACAGGGAGATAAGAGTGAGCTGGTGGTCGTGCTGTTGGACGGAAATCGTGTACGGGGACACGGCGGAGGACGGTTGCAGTTTCTGGGAAATCTGAGAAGCTGGGAGACAAGGGCGGTGGCTACGCCGTGTGGTGGCTCAAACCAAGGCAGTGGGAGGCTTAGGAGGTTGCAGGGGACCCAACGAACACTGTGGCACGCGGCGGTGTGCACGGCAGAGACGGAATCGAAAGGTGAGTTCTATTCCCCTGTTTTTCCCGTGAGTTTCAAATTGGAAATCGTGGACCTGGAGCTAGAGTCGAGGGGATTGGTGAGTGAAGTGAGGTTTAGGGAGGTCCTAGTAGTAGTTTATGACGGTTGCCGTGACGGGGGAGTTCACAGTGGGGGTGGTGCGACGGCGGGTACTCTGTTACCCTGTTTGGCCGTGAATTTCAAACGGGAAATCGTGGACTTAGAGAGTGAGTCGAGGGTTCCTGTGAGTTGTGTGTGATTCAATTAGGTAGTGGGAGGAGTTTAGAATGACCACCGTGAAGGGGGAAGAACTGGGTGTCCGGGAAGGAAAATAGAGTTTTGTATGGGTTTCTTTCGAGCTTCAGTCGTGAAGTTGTGGGTCTAGTCGAACCAAGAGAGTGAGGGGGATGAGTTCTTTGAGATTGGACGAAGCTTTAGGTGAAGAAAAGAGGGGAAACGGTGGCTGGACGGCGGAGAATGGTTCTCGCCGGTCCGGGTTCCAGCCTGGTGCGAACCGGGTTCGATCGAGGAAGACGGTGGCACTGTAGCAGGCGCATGAGGCCCACGCGCAGCCACTTTGGGCGGCGCGTGGAGGCGCGTGGGGAGGAATCCGGCCAAGCTTCCAACATGGTTTTAGTTCTAAATGTTCTAAGGAATCCAATGGTATAATTTTCGGGTTAATCGGACGAAGTTACGGGATGGTTCGGGAATCCGGACGGTTTAGGGTTTATGAATAAAATATTATTTAAATTCCCGAAAAATTGGGGAAATAGGGTGAGTATCCTTGATGTAATTTTGACCCTATTTGGTGTCTATTGACAGGACGGGAAATGCCTGAAACGGTCGAGGAGCGCACGGAGCGCAATTGACTCGTTTCGATCTGTGAGTGGACTCCTTCTTTTCTTTCGAGCATGCCTAACTGTTTTTATTAATGATTTACGATATTAAACGTGTTTTATGCTTCTTGTTGATGGTTATATGTGGTTGCTATGGTTGCACGTTTTTTGAGATATTTTCGGGATTTCACACGTTTTTCGAGAAAAGCTGGTTTTCGGACCTTGATGACATCTTTGAGGGTGTAAATTTATAAATGTTTTCTGATGATGATAAATGGGTTGTGAAAAATGATTTGTGATTATATGTGGTTTTTGGTGTAAAAATGGATTTCCGGATTTGGGTTCGAAATGTCGGTTCTGAACGCCGGAAGGGCTTCGAACCGGGGATTTCGAATTCGAGTTTGGCGATGGATTTCGAATTGGTTTTGCACAGACTTTGGATTGGATTTGCTGGATCTGGATATGGGTTTAAAGACCCGGATATTGATTGACGGGGGACGGGCCCGGATTGAGTTTAAAGACTCGGGAGTTTAAAGACTCGGATATTTATGATATTACCCCCATAGGCCTATTGAGTTTAAAGACTCGGGAGTTTAAAGAATCGGATTACATTTAAGGCCTGGTTGAGTTTAAAGACTCGGATAGACCCAGCAGGTTTGATCAGAAAATGGTGTTTTTATAGTGTTTATGTTTCTTATGATATTTTATAATGTTTCTGTTTCTTATGATGTTTCTTGGTTTATAATTATTTTAATCACTGAGTTAGGCATGTGATTTCAAAACGGAGGGAACAAAGTGTTCTAGTTTCTTAGCTTTTATTTGATAATAAACGGTTTTCAAACTTTCATTTTCTTTTAGTCCACTCACATCTTTTGGTTTTAAATTTTCCCTCCAGGTCGTGGTGATAGCGCTGGGGTGAACGTTGAGGCAGATATCGAGGCATAGAGCTTCTGACGTTCTTCCGTTGCCACACTAGCATAGTAGGATTTTGTGCCCATTTGTCGAACTATGCTCTGACTGACAGTTGTATTATATTTACTCCTTCGTCTGATAGTTATGCTTATAATGGTATTGTAGTTATTTTGGTACTTTATGTGTGATTGTCAGACGGGAGCAGGGTTCGTCCCGGGTATCGAGGTGATATTTAGGACGGGTCCTGACAATCGGGGCTCGAAAGAAGGACACTTCGGGGGAGCTTCATCTTCTTCACATGGCCGAGGATGGTTTGGTCGCTACGGAGTCCTCAGAGATTTGGATCGAGGCCCGGTTCATGGAAGCAGCAATCATCTAAGAGCGGTACTTCCAGTGGATCTTCTGACAGATAGAATTTAGTTGTCTGCTTTGCCTGTCGAGGATCATGCCATTATGCTCGTGATTGTCCATCTCTGGCTGGGGGGCAACAATGCGGGAGGTAACAGTGTGGTTCAGAGTTCGGCTTCTTACACTACTGGAGGCTGAGGACAAGGCGGAGCTCGCAGTGATGATCGTGGAGCACGTGGATGCGGACATACTTCTGGACCTCGAACTCGAGTGTTTGTGGTGACCCAGCAGCAGGCTAGGGCAGCTCCGTGTGTTGTCACAGGTACTCTTAATATATGTAATCTTGCTGTTCGTGTTTTGATGGATGCCAAGGCTACTAATTCTTTTATTTCGGGGAGTTTTGTGGGTATGTTAGACTGTGAGATATCAGCGTTGGAGAGTGAGATGGATGTCGGTACACCTATGGGAGTGGTGTACGTGGTGAACCAAGTATTACGGAGATGTCCAGTGATAGTGGAGGATGTAGATTTACCAGCTGATTTGATTATTATGGACATACATGATTTCGACGCCATCTTGGGGATGGATTGGTTATCGGAGTACCGTTCACTCATCGATTGTTGTAGTAAGCAAGTAATCCTTAGAGTCCGGGTTTACCGGAGGTTGCTTTTCATGGAGAGCGTGACAGTTCACCACCTGAAGTAATTTCATCACTTACCGCCACCAAATTGCTATGGAAGGGTTGCTAGGGTTATCTAGCACATGTTATGGAGTCACTGGGTGATACTTCGAAAGCTGAGGATATACCGGTGGTACGAGAGTTTCCAAATGTGTTTCCAGAAGATTTTCCTGGTTTACCATCCCATCGGGAGATCGAATTCACGATTGAACTACTCCCTGGTACTCGACCTATATCACAGGCACCATACCCGATGGCATCGGCAGAGTTGAGGGAGCTTAAGACTCAATTGCAGGAGTTGGTGGATCTGGGATTCATCCAACCGAGCACATCATCGTGGGGAGCACCGGTGTTATTTCGTGAAAAAGAAGGAGGGGAGTCTCCGATTATACGCAGATTACAGACAACTCAATTCAAATAATAGTCAAATCCTCCTAATTTTTATCACTTTCAATTCAAATCCTATCACATACTTTAAACAATATCCTTGATCACATATTTTCAATTCATCATTAGCTTTTATTGCTGAAATTAATCATCCAATTGAACCTTACTTACTTTCCTCAAATTTTTCAAAATTAAAGTTGACTTTAAAACTTAAACATAATACAAACATAACATAAACACATATCGAAAAAGATACTATAACGATATTCAATCAACTCCAAGATTATACCACAAAACATAGAATTTCATAACAAAGAACTTTCGTGTTGATCGCACTTTGAGACGACATGGCACGCACCCCCAAGCACCACCTTACCTCTATGCATGGGCTTCATGCAGGACTGCAACTGTGGTCGAAATGCCATTTACCCCTAACCTCCAACAGGTCTACAACTCGGGCCGCCTGAGCCAGCGGCCACGACCTAGTTCTAACTTCCATTTTCAATCCTTTTTCACGTTCTAATAGTCCTTGTTCTTCTATTCAAGCCCAAAAAAGGATCTAGAAGCTCAAAATAACGAAAAACTTACCTCAACAAGATTATTTGATTCTTGGAACTTCGACCATGGTTCCCGCACCTTTCTTGCAACTCCACCCATCCAAACCTTCTTCGTTTCTATTCCAAATTGATCTTAGGGACTCAGCCAACACTCTAGTATCCTTGGTTGGACGCTTAGAGGCTTCAAAATGATTTCATAACCCACGGCCAAAAACTTGGCTTCACTGGTTTAGGATCTGGGTTCTTTCCAGACCATCACCATTCCTTTCGTCTCTTGCTTCTTTTTTATCTCCCTAGTTTCCTTCTTCTCTCCTTCTCCCTAACTGATTATCTCTCACGTTTTTCATGCACTTTTCTTTTCTTCTTTTTCAACTGCCATTCCCCAAAGTTCCCACTCCCATATCCATACACACTTATATGAACAAAGAAAGGTCGGTGGAAGGCTGAAGGATAAAGTAGGGAAAAATCAAAACTATTCTAGAACACTCTAAGTCCTCTATGCCAAATTACCAAAATATCCTTAGTGCGAAAATTACCATAATGCCCCTAATCGATTTTGACCCAGTATCTAATCTTTTCGACCTCTATTTTTGGCATATTACCTGTCCATGGACTCAAGAATCCAAGACCTTTGTAACGATCCTCGCGAATTACCTAGAAGATGTCTAGATCTAAAAGTCGACATTTTGACTTTTATAAGGGCAAAACTGTATTTTTCCTTTTAATTTTCTAACTTTACTTTTCTCAAATACCCGAGGTGTTACACAACAAGACTCATAAGTCAATACAGCAAACAAACGCGGACAAAAGTCTCACAAAAAAATAGAAAGCCTACATCACTAATACTATGAAAAATTACAAATAAAGCTCATAAAGCTCAAAACAACCAAAAATCTATCAGTAGCCATCATTATTTCATTTTATGTTTTTGGTTATTGCAAGTAGGGGTAGGCATGACACACTCCAACAACCATTACCCTAATATACACAAAGCAAACAGACAAAATTAAAATTGTTGTTAATAAGCGTGAAAGGTTAAACACAAAAACTTTGCCAAAACACTAACTCAACTCGTCTCATGTAATGCCCTTCGGAGTCCTAAGGTGATATAGCTTAATACTTTAGTCAGAGAATATAGGGAATGATGAGCAAGTCATTTTAAGGTAAGGATATAAACACGACAAAAACATAAAAGGTATAAGATTAAAATCAATTAAATGCCCCAAATCCTAAAAGTATTTGGGATTAAAAGAGAACTTTGACAAGGTATATCATTCAAAGATCAAATTTGATCAACCTACCAACTCAGACACAAATGACCCCAAAATGAGTCCTATTACCAGTTTTGAAAATTATTTAATTTGCATGCAAGAAAATCCCAATGTTATGGGAACTAGGATTATCAATATTAAGTTAAAACTCAACAATTCCAAAGATTTTTCTAAAACGTTTAATTAATAAGAAAATGTAAGTAGCAACAGGAACGTCCAAATGTTAAAGAATTTGTTATACACCAAGAGATAAGGTAGAGGGTTGCAAGAATAAGTCCAGCATGCTAGATAAGAAAAGTATGACGAAATACGAAATCAAGTTGAGAAATTAAATAAACTGCTATAAACCACAAGGGAACATAACTATTAATTCAAATTAACCCCGATAGTCAATGCAAGTAGTAGAAAATAATTTCAAAATCAATAGCTAGTTTAAAATATAATAGGTTAAAATTACTGAGGAAATATACAAGTATCAGGTTGCAAAGACACAATTCTATGAAAATATGAACTAGCTCAAACAAAATTTTAACAAATTGGTTGAGGTGAATGTGCGTGGTATCAAGAATTATCATACCATAATATGTGCTACAATCATGATACCTCTTAATTAGAGTCATTTCAGCTGGAAAATTTTATCATCACCAAAAAAAAATTCCCAAAGATAATAAAACATTTACCAAACAAATTAAGATTGCATCACATAAAGACAACCCAATATAAAAGCAAACTTATTTGCAAGATGGTTAATAAATTACAAAATAGTCAAGCCAAAGTAAATACTGTACTTTTAAAAAATAGCACTTGAACTAAATGCATTAAACATGCAACCAAAGCAAGTAGAGTACACATCTTGGTTGACTTCTTTGGGATGTATATGGAAGGTTAAAGCAAAAAGAAGCAACAACATAAATAGCGGTGTTAGAAGATCCCCGGGACTACTTTCTAAACTACGTTAAGATTCACTTTAGTAAAATGGAGTAAAAATTCCATGATACATTAAGGTTCACTTCCAAAATTCTAATCTTCCCAACTCACTCTAACCCAGAGACTTCCATTTGAAGTAACCTTGAGATTCTAGTTTAATTGGGAATGTAACATGATGCAAAACTGACTTATAGTGGCTTCGTTAGACTTCTTCTGATGATCCTTGGTCTTAAGGTAATTAAGTTTCTAAGAGTTGCCAAAATTTAATGGAGTGATTCTCAAGGTCTTCGGTTAAGTAGAGCTTGACACTAAATTCCAGAGCAGGTCACGTGGCACTACACCTCAAGGCAACTCCTGACCGAAACAAACATAACATGTAACGACTAATTGTTAAACACATAGTCAAATAACTCGTTCACACCATCTAAATGAGTCCTAAGCACGTGAACATTGCCCGAATGGGAAATTTGATGGAAAACTTGGCTAACTTATAACCAAAGAAAAGTTAGGCTAACACTGAAACTCTTCTCTACTTGTGATAATTCAAGATTACGTAGCAAGAGAGTAAAAAGAAAGTCAATGTCTACTAACTATTCAAGGAGATGCTCTAACATGTGAAATAGGGATTAATGATCATCAAGTGCCTGAAAAGCCACGACACTTCCTCAAACTTACTCAGGTAGCAAATTGACACACCTTGAATCGAAAAATCCACCAAAATGCCAAAATCGAGATATGATGGCCAACATCTGGACGGTGATATCCAGATGACGAAAGCCAAAGCTTATAACGATGAGTTTTAGGAGGTCATGTGAAACGTAGTTAGTAAAGATTAAATAGATATTCACCGCCACATCGGAAGTTCAGGGCATAGTAAATTATTTTGGGATCATACAGTTTAAGTAACGACTTAAGGTATCCAGATTCTCATTGTGTCACACCCAAATGACCGATGTGGATATAAAAGTAGCGAGTGATAACTCCTTGAAATGTGCGAAGTATCTCAAAGACCTGAGGGGTACAAAAACAGAAGGGTGAGTGGACGTTACAAATATTCCAGTGTACGCTATCCCATTAGAAATATGCACATTTTACGAGGAATATTAATAAAATAACCTACATCTCCAAAATTTAGCCCAGAGCACAAGTATACGACGTATAACCCACTAATTATGCGCGCATGTCTTGCTTGAGTTATGCACACATGAAAAATTAGGTAGCGATAATTTTCTCGTGTACCTTGACCACGTGAAAAACTGGGGTTATTGTAATGACCTGAAAAATCAAGAAATGTAATTTTGGAAAATGTTCATGCAAATTGACTATTTTACACTTATTCGTCTCAAATTTGACCTTTTACTCTGATTACTATTTGGAATTTTTTTGTGAGTACCATTATATAGGTCTCGGTGTGTAACGGCCAAGACATGTAGTAGGGCTAAAAATGAATATTTTGCCCCTAAGTCAAAGAGTTGACTTGTTTGCCAAGGCCAAAGCATTGACTTATTTACCGAGACGGAATTTGGCGATTTCACAAAGACCATTGGCAAGGTCTTGGTCTCCCGAGTATGTCGAAAAGTGGCAGTTTGGTCAATTTTTAAATTTCCAATTTTCATTTATGGGGCAGGCTCTAATAGGGCATAGTTTTGGATCGATGTGATATCATCCAAATCAAAACCATTAAAATCTTAGTAGTTTGATACGACTTGAATTTTCAATATATATATATAATTGAAATTGTTTCAATCTTGACCATTATTAACAATTCTTTTTGGATCAGTTTAGGCGCAAAATTTTCCTGTAATTTATTGGCCTCAAAATGTCATCTATTAACATGAAAATTTAACTTTAATTTAACTGTAGCACAATATAGGTAATGATTAAGTATGGTAGAGTATGTGAAAAATACTTACATTAATATATTATAGAGTGAAAAATATTGACAAAAAAAATAATATAAATAAATAAGAATCTTAATAGTTCGGTTTGGATTACAACAATTATCAATAAAACCAAAAAATCTTTGGTTGAAGAAAATATTAAAAAAGAGAAGCTAAGGGTTAAAAAGTAAAATATATAATAAAATAAAAAAGGTGTAAACATTTAATTGTTGTATTTTTATATTTTAATTATTCTAGAACATTTTGAATTTTTAAAACAATCATTATGATGTGATTATTTGTTTTTTATTATCATAAGTTCATAAGGGCATTCTTCAATTTGGTTGTATTTTCTACCACGAACACATATTCTTTTATTCTTTTTATTTTCATTTGTTTTTAAAAATAAAATTATAAAATTATAAAAATTAAAAATTGTAATCAATTTATATATATTAAAAAATTCAGATTGACATACATTATAATATATTTAATTGTGTTTAAAGTCACATGTAATGTGATGTAAAAACATTTGTCGCATATATACAAACATTTATCGCATGCATGTATTAATTTAAAATTGAGTTATAAAAATATATGCAGAAATAATTGTAATAGGTGCATACCTATTAATATGGATGAGCATAAATCTGTTAAAATTACTAATTGATCCGCTTTAAACCGTTATTTATCAAACGGTTTAGGTTTGATCAGATAAAAATCAAACGGTTTCAGAATTTAAGCTGCTCCGTCAATAACGATTTAGATTTATATTTTTATTTAAAAATCCGTTAAATCCAAATCAGACCGTTAAGAAATTGTTGAAACAAAAAATATATATAATTAAGGAAATAAAATCCCTAACACAATATCTGGTGGCATTTATGTGATAATAGACATTTTTCAAAAAGGAGAAAATAAAATAGAAAATTTAAAGGCCACATATAAAAATAACAGACATTTGAATTCAAAATCAGATATCATTAACATTTTCAAATGGAGTCCTCATTTAATTGGACACTTCAGAATTTGAATTCAAAATGCCCAATTTTCGTCTAATCTCATCTCTCTCCCATTGCCTATATATAGAGGCATAAGGGGACGACAAGCGAAGAGGAAATCAAGAAAAAGGGAAAAAGTTGAAAGAAAAATCAAAGAGTGTGTTAGGTGAGTCAAAGAGCAAAAAAGAAAGAAAAGGAAAAAAAGAGAAGGAAGTTAGCAGAGAACGAGAGAAAAGAAAGAGAAAGAAGAAACGAGTTGGTGGAAAGAGTAGAGAAGGTTACAAAAAATTGAGAAAATGAACCAGCGACTGCAAATTTAAAAAGGGAAAGTGACGACAACTGCATCGCACACAGCTTCGAAGGAGGAGAGATTAGGAAAGGTAATATATGTATATCATTCCTTCACAATATTTTATTAATGATGGTTTTTGATGTTCCATGAGGGAGTATTCAATCGATTCTCAAACTCAACAACGACTCTGTGCCACCTGCACCTTGGTGAATCCACCATCTCCCCTTCACCAAACCTGCCTTGAGGCAATTGCTTCTCAATGACGCGAGGTGTAGCTCCTCATTGCCGTGATGCATGATGATGAGGGGCATGCTAAATAAATAAACAAGAGGTCTTAAGGTCTGTTTGCATACTCTTCGGTCTCTTCAAGCGCTCACGAACCTCGAAAAAGGTGGGACGATCATGATCGTCCAAAAAGTATACAACATCGCTAAAAGGGAGCAGTAAATTTTTTATATTCATGGAAAGGGGGGAGGATCATGATCATTCGTGAAACATATGAATATCAAGGAAAGTAAACGATCATGATCGTTTGTGGAAAGAAAGCAAGTACTGTTCATAGACTGTTCATGGACTTCAAGAAAAGTGGAAGATCATGATCGTTCGTGAAGTCCAAGATATGGTAATATTCAGGAAACAAGGGAAAGAACAGAATGTTCAAGAGCAAAAAAAATTTGGTCGATCATGATCGACCGAGAGATTATGTTCATAAGATCCATCCATGTGAAGGGAAACAAATTGAAGTACACAAGCATTGAGATGGAGGCCGCAAGTATAAAAGGGAAATCTTCAATTAGTTGGATGTATGAGCGGACTGGAGATGACAATGGTTTCAATGTTCAAATTCAGAGACCTTACATGCATCAGTTCTACAAGTTTACTATGATTAATTAGTATGAAGAAAAGGCAAAGTCTTGTGGAAAAAAAAAATGAATTTTGATGCAAGACAACAACCAAAAAGTTGGTAAAAAAAAAGGTAAATAAAAGACGTTTGTGCTGCTCACGCATCACCTTGGTGTTCATACAATCATTATCCACCTTTTGAGTAAGCTACAGACAAAAAGGAGAAAAGAAATATCAATTTGAAGGCTTGTAGGCAGCAAGCAATTTGTTGACAAGTCTACTATGTTTAATTAGCATCAAGAAAGGACAATCAGAAAAAAGCAAAGTCAAAGTAAAAAAATGAAGTTTGATACAAGGCTTCAGTCAAAAGTCATTGAAATAAGGAAATGGCAGAGGAGATGAGGAAATAGCAGAGAGGAAAAAGAGAGTACAAAGTTTGTGATGATCTCACATCATGGCTCACCTTCTGTGCAAGCAGTGGCTTTTGTCGTCTCTAGGGAAAATAAATATAAAGAAGTGTTTAGCTACTACAGAGATACACTTAAAACTGGGCTCAAAAGTTCATTAAAAGAGGGCAAGGAAAAAACAATTAATGAGTCATCAAAATACTCGTTAATTAAGCCCAAGTCATCATAAATTCCTAAAATCACTTCTAAAATTTCCGAGCCCAAAAATTCTATTATCAAGGCCCAAACTCACCAAACATCCAATGAACTACACCGGTTTGATTCCCGCAAAGGGATACGTAGGCAATCTAAGATTTAGATGTAACCGCAAATCCAAACAGAATCCTTGGTTTTATTATTCTAGCCAAATTCACGCCAAATTTTTTGTTTTTAAATTCATTTCAAATAGCACCATGGCCAAATAAGCCTCAAATACTACAATTACTACTCAAATTCTCTCACCAAAAATCTAATGAACTACGCCGGTTTGATTCCCGCAAAGGGATACGTAGGCAATCTAACATTTTAGATGCAACCGCATTTTCCAAATCGAATCCCTGGTTTCTTTAATCAAATTCACTCAAATAGTCATACACTAAATCAAACACATTTTTCCATATTTTAATGTGTCACTCACTCATTAAAAGTTTTCGAACTACATCGGTTTGATTCCTGCGAAGGGATACGTAGGCAATCTAGCATTCCCACTAGATGCAACTGCAACCATCTTTGAATCACTGGTTATTTCTATCTAAATTCTTCCAAATTCTCTCAAACACATTTCCAAACACAATTTCCAAACACAATCCTTATTTTTAATGAGTCATTCACTCATTAAAAATTCTAGAACTACGACAGGCTTGATTCCGAAGACGGATACGTAGGTAATCTAAGGTTCTACTTAGATACAGCTACAAGAAAATCAAATAAACACTTTACTCTCATATTTAATTTCTTTTTAAGCAAAATCAAAAGGTTTTGCTCGGTAACAAGAGGATGTAATTAAGAGGTACATTTACCTTGGATGGGTCGTACCCTAAAAATAATAAAACCGCTAGCAATTAGGCGTGGTGGTGAGAATATGTTGGGAGTCAAATTTTTCCTCTACATAGTTTTTGGCACGCCTAGTGGGAACCATCCTCCTTTTCATCTCTACTTATAGCGAAAATAATTCTTTTATTTTGTGCCTTCATTTCTCAGGTATCCCAATGGCACCACATGTCACTGTATTCTTCTCTAGCATCCGTACAATTGAAGCTGGACATGCTGGTCAAGTAGGCTATCGTGTCTCACTTCATGTGGAGCAAAATCCGAAGGCACTCATAGCATCCATTGTTGTACTCAATGCACCAGTCAAGCTCACTACAATGCCCTATCGAAGGCACTCGTAGCATCCATTGTTGTACTCCAGTCAATGCAAGCCATATCGAAGAATGCCCTTCGCAATGCGAAGAAGAGAGCTGCACGACGTCTGAGGAAGGAAATAGGAAAGGCGGATGCAAGCAAATCTATCTTGCAGGAAGTCGCCACTATAATGTGGGACTGAGGAGTAGAAGCACTGGATTTTCGTACGTCATCGAGCCGCCCCGGCTAGAATTTCGTCAGACACCATCAATGTGGGCTCTATTCCAATCTTGGCATACTCAAAGGAGTCCGTTTTGATGACTTCTACTAAAGAAGAAGCCCATGACTCTTTGCCACAAACCGAAGAGCAAGTCTTGAAATACAACGAAACCTCGAAGGCCCAACACAAAGAAGAGTCAACTGACTATATCAAAGCACAAGGAAACAGCGGTGAAGATGGGGGAAATAATATTGTTGAATCCTCACAAATAACTAAGAGTGAGGGAAAGGGTTTTCGCATGCAAAAAGTTATCGATATACCTCATCCACAAAGGAAATCAGCACACAACAACATGTACAAAGCGAGGATGGTAATCCCTAAAAGAGGACACCAAAATCACAAGCTAGTATGACAAGCTACGGGGGTCCATTGACATGTGCTAAGACTCGAGACATGTTGAGTCTTACCATCGCCGAATTGACGGCCCTACGACCCGCAACTTTAACATGGAATCCCTTGTATGATCAACCTCAATCTCCCTCAATGGAGCCGTATGTAGTAGAGGAAAGAATATTTGAGGTCGAAGGAGATAATATGGTCGAAGGGTTTGAAACTACACAGGTAATGGTGACAGGTGAAGGGAATATTGAGGACCAATGTTCAAAGTGCGTAGAAGAAATTCTCTTAGCCATGAGGGAAGAGATGGAGCAGAGACTAGCGGAAAATGATTGAAGGCTAGTTGAGAATGACAAGAGGCTAGCAGAGAAAGATGCTGAAATTGCATCACTAGCTGCACAATTGGTCGTTCAATTAAACATGAATGAGCAAAAGAAAGGAAAAGTGGTGGAAGAAAGAGAGGAGAAGAAAGAAGAAATTGGGGAATCATCATCAAAATCGATGACCCAAATAGACATAAAGACTCTTATTGCTGAAGGAATTCGAGAATTTCAGTTTTCCATGGCTACTCCTGTTCTTGGATATTGAAAGCCATACCCCTCGAGATATGATGCTGTAGCATTCCCAAAAGGGTACCAACGACTAACATTCGACAAATATGACTGGATCCATGGATCTCCTCATGAACATTTAGCACATTTCTACTCAGCATGTGGCGAGACGTCGTAATCGGATGCACTGTTAGTTCAACAATTCGTTCAGTCCCTCAAAGGAGCTGCATTCACTTGGTATACACAATTAATAGTTGAATCCATCATAGCATGGGACGATATGCAAAAGGCGTTCCTTGCATAATTTGTGAGTTTTAAGAAGAAAGTATCCATCTGTGAACTCACCCAGACTATGCAAAGAGTTGGTGAAAGTGCAAATGACTTCATCATGAGATGGATGAGCCTCAATTTGCAGTGTTCGGAAAAAATTACTAAACAGTCAACGGTACATATGTGCTATAGCAATCTCGTTCCTTATATTGCAACATTCGTGACCACTGTAGAACCCCAATCATTTGATGAGTTGGTGTCTAAGGCAAGCAATGTGGAGAGACAAATTGCTTGAAAAAATACAATAATGCAAAAGGTACAGATTGGAGAGAAGCCAAATAACAGCAAAAATAGGAGCACAAAAGAAGGGAGAATCAATGGCAACATTTGTCAAGACAGAAAAAAGAAATGAAAAAATCAATGACAAGGAGCAGACTATAAGCCGGCCCTTAAAGAACGCAAGCCAGTCAAATATTACTTTGATGATGATGAGGTTGAGGCAATATTTGAAGAACTTCTTCGAGCCCAAGCTATCACTCTCCCTGAACCTAAGCGCCCAGCTGAAGTTAATAGGATGAATGATCCTAACTATTGCCGATATCACCAAATCCTCATACACACACTCAAGGATTGCTACGTGGTTAAAAACAAAATGCAAGAGATGATCAACAATGGTGACTTAGAGCTAGACTCATACACCCCAGAAACGGCAGTAACAAATGTAATCGAAGGAAAATCCATCCTTTCGGAAGCATCACTAGAAGGTGCAATATCCATAGGTTTTCAGGTAGATGATGATATTACAATCGTCAAAGCATACCAAGATATGTCGTCTCCTAAAAACCCTCAAGTTCCATCTCTACATGAATTAATGACCGCTCTATCATTTGAGGTGTGGGTAGACCCCTCGTCCAAAGATTCCATGGAAGGTTGGAAAACATTCATAAAAAAGGCTAAAAATGTAGCCAAGCACCTCCTTAATCCTGATTCTTTGGCTTGCTCTGGCATCAAAATCCGAGGAACACCAGCTTTGAAAAATAAGAAGAAAAGGTCACAAAAGAAGATGCAAACGTCAGAAGGAGAAAAAGAATATGAACAACCTTCAAGGGTCCCAGTTACACTCACTGAGTTCTTACCAGTTAAATTTTTCAACATGGAGGCTGAAGAAAATACCTGCTCATGTCAGATGGTCTCCGTGGAGCATCTCGAAGATGACACAAAGGAAGATGAAATCAATTTACTTTCTAATTAGTGTGCATCATTCGATGGTAAGTAAAAGCAGAACGTCGAGTCAAATGTGGCTTATAAGGTAGATGAAAAGGCTCCTCAAGCTTCCACTCATAAAAAGGGTCTGACAATCGGAGTTCTATCTACAAAAGGAAAAACAGGACAGCACAAAGAAACATCAAAAGTATATGAAGGTAGTTGTGATATCTCATCCAGACATGCATGCACCTGTTGTCTAACAACAGTAACATTTGATAAAACTGATCTTCTACTGGGGAATGAATTACACAATCGACCTCTCTATGTCACCGGAGAACTCGGGGGTACAAAGATCAATAGCATCTTGCTTGGCTATGGTTTCGCAGTAAATCTCATCCCATTGAAAACATCACACTCTATTGGGAGGAATGCACGACAGTTGTCCCCATCATTATTAACGATTCAAGGGTTTAATCAGTTGGGGCAAAAAGCTTTGGGATCTATAAAGATATCATTGCAGATAGGAGAGCTCCATTCAGAGGCTTTATTCCATGTGATCGAGGCAGATACATCCTATAAAGTGTTATTGGGATGTCCATGGCTCCATAGTAATGGTGTCGTCCCTTCCACTCTACATCAGTGCTTCAAGTATGTTACAAATGGAAAGGTCAAAAAGGTTTATGCCGATACCGATCCATTCTCTGGGGAGGAAGTGAACTACTCTGATGCCAAGTATTATCAACTTTCAGATAGTAAAACATCCTGAATCACTGGGAAGTGTATTGGGAAAACTGACACAAAAGCAAAAAGACAAGTAGAAGTACCTGAGCCACATAAGGCAGTCTACATCAAAGTAAAAGCTCCCAATAAGCAAGGCATATCAGACTCAAAGTCACCCAAGTATAAAGTCATTGTGAAGTGCACATCAAAGGTTGAAAATGCACTGACTCCAATAGAAAGTACAATGGAGACATTAATGACAAGCTATACCCGACCTCTGCGGAAAATCAACCATTCCATACCAACAGACACCTTGATCATCACAACTCACTTTGCAGGAAGTAGGGGCAGGAACAAGAGATTTGCCATACGTAAAAACACCTGCATTGTACCTGAATCCTCTAGGCCCCTGAAAATAAAGCTTAGAAGTAGAAAAATGAAGAAAAGCGAGTCCACCATTAAAGTCTCTCAAGAAAATGGCATGCTCAAAGTGGCCATCCCAAAAAAAGAAGAAATAGTCAATGTAAAGACACTTGAACTAGAAGTTCTCACTAAGTGTGAAAATGGTTTATTCATAGAAGAAAGCGGGGAAAGTCTGAAGCATCGCATATCAGCGTTTCAACGGCTCGGGGACACAAAGCCGCGACGCATCTCTGTTTTCCAACGACTTGGGAACATTTCTACTCTCCAGTCTGAAAACATGTAGAAGAATAAAAAATGGAAGGTCCGGAGACGAATAAATAAAAGCAGCAAAGTCATTGCTACATACACTCAAGGGAAAACTCAAGCCCAAGTAAATTGCACCTCGACATCCGCAGGTGCGACATCAGGAAATTCATATTCAGAAAATGGGCACAATGAAAAAGGGGAAGAATACATAGACAGTGTCATACCAGCACCATCAAAAATTGATGATGGAGGTCAGGCTACGGTTGACGATCTTCAAGAAATCAATCTTGGAACAATTGAAAACCCCAAACCAATTTTTGTCAGCGCATTGTTGACTCAATAGGAGTTGGGAAACTATGCTCAGATCCTACAAGAATATCAAGATGTATTTGCATGGGGGTATTAAGACATGCTAGGTTTGGATCCAAAAATTGCGGTTCACAGACTAGCAGTGTCAGAAAATAGTCGGTGGGTAAAGCAAGCTCCACGTCGCTTCCGACTAGAGTTGTCAATGCAAATTGAAACAAAGATCAAGAAATTAAGGACTGCATGTTTCATTCGAGAAGTAAAGTACCCTACATGGCTCTCAAGCATTGTTTCAGTCAAGAAAAAGACAACCAGACAGATCCATGTCTGTGTAAATTATAGAGATCTCAATGATGCATGCCCTAAAGATGTATTTCCGCTTCCAAACACAGAGTTGTTGGTAGATTCCACGACAAGATTCACTACATTATCTTTTATGGATGGCTTCTCAGGCTATAACCAAATAAAAATGGTACCGGAAGATAAAGAATTCACTGCCTTCCGAACACCGATTGGAATATATTGCTACATTGTGATGTCGTTTGGTTTGAAAAATGCAGGGGCGACATATCAAATAACCATGACTGTAATTTTTGGTGACATGTTTCACAACACCATAAAGTGTTATGTGGATGATTTAGTGGTCAAAACAAAAGAAAGAAACCATTATCTCACCGACTTGAGAAGAGTCTTCGACAGACTTTGCAAGCATCAACTCAAGATGAACCCTTTTAATTGTGCATTTGGTGTAACATCGGGGAAGTTCCTGGGTTTTGTTGTCAGATACAGGGGGATTGAAATTGACCCCGGGAAAATAAAGGCAATCCAAGAAATGCCCTTCCCCGAAATTTACGATAATTACGAGGATTGCAAGGCAGATTGGCTTATATTCGTAGATTCATCTCAAATCTTTCTAGAAGATGTCAACCCTTTGCAAGGATTATGAAGAAAGATGCACCTTTTATATGGGACAAAACATCATAGAATGCATTCGTTAGGATCAAATAATATCTGTTGAATCCGCCAGTACTGACGGCACCCATCAATAGGAGACCATTGATCCTCTACATTGCAGCACTGGAGCGTTCACTGGGGGCATTGCTCACCCAAAATAATGATGATAAGAAGGAAATACACTCTACTATCTGAGTGGAACACTAGTGGGGGCAGAACAAAATTATACACCCATAGAAAAAATATGCCTATGCTTGGTATTTGCTGTCCAGAATCTTCGACATTATCTACTGGCCCATAACATCATCTTGATTTCAAGAGCCGATCCTCTCAAATACCTGATGTCAAAACCCGTACCTTCAGGGCGGCAAGCCAAGTGGTCTCTATTGCTGTCAGAATTTGAGATTGAATATGTTCCTCAGAAAGCAGTAAAAGGACAAGCACTAGCTGAGTTTTTAGCTGCACATCTGACACCAGCTGGGGGTCTAGTTCCATATTCTTTCACCTTCATGACTCTATGTTCAAATAATGTGGCCGAGTACGAGGCATTGATTGTTGGTCTTGAAATTGCACTCGAAATGCGTATTGACCATTTGCAAGCATTTGGTGATTCCCAGCTGGTTATCAAAAGACTAACTGGCGAATATGAAGTGAAAAATGCCAATCTTGCACGATACCACGAACGGGCCAAATATCTAATCTCGCAATTTGGAGATATTAAAGTTAGTCACATCCCAAGATCAGAAAACGACAAGGCTCATGCATTGGCCAAGCTTACAACATCTCTAACACTGCCAGATGAAAGGGAAGTAAAAATCACTGTTGGGGAAAGATATTTATTACCACCCGCTCTAGATAGAATAGAAGGGGTTGTTGAATCTAATACCGATACAATATATGAAATCGAAGAGCACGATGAAGAGATAGACTGGCGCCAGCTAGTAATCGAATACCTCCACCAAAGGAAGCTTCCCTCAGACCTAAAGAAAAGAGTTGAAATTAGAAGACGAGCCACTCACTTTGTGTACTTAAATCGTACTCTATATAGAAGGTCCTTCGACAGAATACTCCTAAGATGCCTATCAAAACATGAAGCATTACAAGCTTTACACGACACCCATGCAGGGATTTGTAGGGCCCATCAAGTTGGCCCAAAGCTCGCAGCCCAAATCAGAAGACTAAGATACTATTAGCCAACTATGATCTGAGAATCAATAAAATTTGCAACCATTTGCAAGGAATGTCAGCTACATGGAGACTTCAAGCACCAACCTCCACAAATGCTACATCCATCAATTTTGTCTTAGCCTTTCGAAACTTGGGGATTGGATGTCATAGGGATGATTAGGCCAAAACCCTCTTGCCTACATCAATACATTTTGGCAGCGACAGATTATTTCTCCAAGTGGACTGAAGCAATTCCATTAAAGGAAGTAAAGGTCGAGGATGTCACAAAGTTCATAAAAGATCACATTATTCATCATTATGGAGTGCCATCAAAAATTATATCCGACAATGCCACATATTTTAGATGTAGAGCCATGGTTAAACTATGTGAGAAATAAAAATTTCAGCACTCTTTTTCTGCAAGCTATAATCCTTCATCAAATGGACAGACAGAAGCTTTCAACAAAGTGTTGTGCAATATTCTAAAGAAAATGGTGGCATGGAATAAAAGAGATTGGCATGAGCGTCTTCCTGAAGCACTATGGGCCTACCGAACAACTGTTCGTAATGCAACCGGTTGTACACCGTTTAACTTGGTGTATGGCTCTGAAGCAGTATTACCATTGGAGGTCCAACTACCCTCGCTTCAGGTAGCCGTACAATTAACAGATGCGGAAGAAAATACAAAGGTTAGACTAGCAGAGCTCGAGGCCTTGGATTAGAAAAGGCTCAATGTCCAACAAAGGCTCGAAATTTATCAAGCGCAAGTCGCTGGAGCCTTCAACAAAAAGGTAAAACTCAGAGCCTTTGCTATACGAGATCTCATTTTAATTGTTCGAAGACCGATTGTCATTACTAGAAAAACGCATGGAAATTTTGAGCCAAAGTGGGAGGGACCATACGTCGTCACTAAGGTCTTTACAAAAAAGGGCATATAAATTGCCCAACTCAGAAGGAGCCTGCATCTATCAATGCGTGAACAGGAAATTCATCAAGAAGTTCTACGGCTATTGGGCCCATTGATTTGAAAACCTGAAAGGCCGACTCAAGAAAAGTTGGGGGCAAATAAATGAATGGCTCATTGGACTGAATACCCACAAAAGGCGGTCCAAGCAAAAATCAGAGCCCCAAGAAAAAAAAACTGAACTACGGATGGCTTGATCCTTCAAAAAGTGTACGTAGGCAATCTAGAATCAAAACTAGACACAGCTATCAAATCCCCAATTCCTCTAAAGCACCCTAAATCAAAAGGGGTGAACTACGTTTGGCTTGATCCCTTCACAGGGTACGTAGGTAGTCTAACTTAAAATTGGACACAGCTATAAAAATTTCAAAACCCTCGAACAAAGGGATGAACTACGTTTGGCTTGATCCCCTCACAGGGTATGTAGGCAATCCGGTCTAAAAGCTAGATGTAGCCATAAATATTAACTAACTTTATCTCATCATGGAGCTTTTTCTGTTGTTGTTTATTTCAGGAATTATATCTTCTGAAATTTCATAAAGGAACACATCAGCTTAATATGCCATTAAATCCTTCTTTTCAAAGAGAAAAAAAAAAAAATCAAGGGCACGTTATGTATCGAAAGCCAGAATCAGTGATACAAGTGGACGTGGTACAAATAGGGATGGGCAAAATTTCAAGTTGAAGCGGCCTAAAGAATCATTGCAACCAAATCAAATGTTATACAAGAAAGTACATCCCGAAGGAAATTAAAAGTTGCCTCCATGATAGTCGGCTATCATCTGCAAATATAGCCAAAGTACAAATGCAAAATCTGAAGTTGAAAATTCATGCTCATGTAACTGCAGCAAGGAATCATATATTAATCTTCATCACACTATCAACAAACAGATTTCTCAACGATATTATGGTACTCGAGGCATTATAATTATTTTTGGGCAATATGAATGAAGATGGTACAGAAGAAATTCCTTGATCATATTGCAATTGAAGTTACACAATTATACTAAAGCATCCGGAAGGTAAAAAACAAAAAGGAGAAAACCTCTCTCTAATATATTAGCGAAAAAAGTACATAGTAGGGAGTCCATTCAACGTGGTTCCATATTTATCTGCAATTGAAATCTCGACTTTGGTCTACATGCAAAAAAAGACATCGACTTCATCAACGCCTCAAATTCATCACTGTGAGCTTTGCCAAAAGATTGAATGCTTGCAATCTGATCATCAATATGCGCCTTCAATTCAATTTGTTTTTGGTAGCCCATAATGTGCCACAGGATGGAGCCACATTGACTTTGAGTGATCCCATCGACGTTGACTGAGGGTACATATGGCAAATTTTAAGTTCCTTCCCTTTCTCATCAGAAGCCCGTTGAGCATGAAGTTTGTCATGTGGATGCATCACCTGGAAATATATGAAAATGCGTCAGATAAGAGGAGTTTGCATCAAGTCTTGTATGCGCAAATCTCTCACACATACAACTCTTGATGGGGCATCTGTTGAAACAAAAAAAAAAAATATAATTAAGGAAATAAAATCGCTAACACAATATCTGGTGGCATTTATCTGATAATAGACATTTTTCAAAAAGGAAAAAATAAAATAGAAAATTTAAAGGCCACATAAAAATAACAGGCATTTGAATTCAAAATCAGATATCATCAACATTTTCAAACGGAGTCCACATTTAATTGGACACTTCAAAATTTGAATTCAAAATGCCCATTTTTCGTCTAATCTCATCTCTCTCCCATTGCCTATATATAGAGGCACAAGGGGATGGAAAAGGAAAAAAAAAGCAAAGAGGAAATCAAGAAAAAGGGAAAAAGTTGAAAGAAAAATCAAAGAGTGTGTCACGTGAGTCAAAGAGAAAAAAAAAGGGAAAATGAAAAAAAGAGAAGGAAGTTAGCAGAGAAAGAGAGAAAAGAAAGAGAAAAGAGAAAATTGTTGGTGAAAAGAGCAGAGAAGGTTACAAAAATTTGAGAAAAGGAACCAGCGGCTGCAAATTTAAAAAGGGAAGGGGACGACAACCGCATCGCACACATCTTTGAAGGAGGAGAAATCAAGAAAGGTAATATATGTATATCATTCCTTCACAATATTTTATTAATGATGTTGTTTGATGTTTCATGAGGGAGTCTTCAATTGATTCTCAAACTCAACAACGATTCTATGCCACCTGCACCTTGGTGAATCCACCATCTCCCCTTCACCAAATTTGCCTTGAGGCAATTGCTTCTCAATGACGCGAGGTGTAGCTCCTCATTTCCGTAAGGCATGATGATGAGGGGCATGCTAAATAAATAAAGAAAAGGTCTTAAGGTGTGTCTGGATACTCTTTGGTCTCTTCAAGAGCTCACAAACCTCGAAAAAGGAGGGACGATCATGATCGTCCAAGGAGTATACAACATCGCTAAAAGGGAGCAGTAAATTTTTTATATTCATGGAAAGGGGGGACGATCATGATCATTCAAGAAGCATATGAATATCAAGGAAAGTAAACGATCATGATCGTTTGTGGAAAGAAAGCAAGTACTGTTCATGGACTTCAAGAAAAGTGGACGATCATGATCGTTCGTGAAGTCCAAGACATGGTAATATTCAGGAAACAAGGGAAAGAACAGAATGTTCAAGAGCAAAAAAAATTTGGTTGATCATGATCGGCCGAGAGATTATGTTCATAAGATCCATCCATATGAAGGGAAAAAAATTGAAGTACACAAGCATTGAGATGGAGGCCGCAAGTATAAAAGGGAAATATTCAATTAGTTTGATGTATAGCGGACTGGAGATGACAATGGTTTCAATGTTCAAATTCAGAGACCTTACATGGATCAGTTCTACAAGTTTACTATGATTAATTAGTATGAAGAAAAGGCAAAGTCTTGTGGAAAAAACAAATGAATTTTGATGCAAGACAACAACCAAAAAGTTGGTAAAAAAAGATAAATAAAAGATGTTTGTGATGCTCACGCATCACTTTGGTGTTTATACAATCATTCTCCACCTTTTGAGTAAGCTACAGAAAAAAAAGGAGAAAAGAAATATCAATTTGAAGGCTTGTAGGCAGCAAGCAATTTGTTGACAAGTCTACTACGTTTAATTAGCATCAAGAAAGGACAATCAGAAAAAAGCAAAATCAAAGTAAAAAAATGAAGTTTGATACAAGGCTTCAGTTAAAAGTCATTGAAATAAGGAAATGGCAGAGGAGATGAGGAAATAGCAGAGAAGAAAAAGAGGGTACAAAGTTTGTGATGCTCACACATCATGGCTCACCTTCTGTGCAAGCAGTGGGCTTTGTCGTCTCTAGGGGAAATAAATATAAAGAAGAGTTTAGCTACAACGGAGATACACTTGAAACTGGGCTCAAAAGTTCATTAAAAGCGGGCAAGGAAAAACAATTAATGAGTCATCAAAATACTCGTTAATTAAGCTCAAGTCATAGTAAAGGCCTAAAATCACTTCTAAAATTCCCGAGCCAAAAAATTCTATTATCAAGGCCCAAACTCACCAAAAATCCAATGAACTACGCCGGTTTGATTCTCGCAAAAGGATACGTAGGCAATCTAAGATTTAGATGCACCGCAAATCCAAACAGAATCCCTGGTTTGATTATCCTAGCCAAATTCACCCCAAATTTTTTGGTTTTTAAATTCATTTCAAATAGCACCATGGCCAAATAAGCCTCAAATACTACAATTTCCACTCAAATTCTCTCACCAAAAATCTAATGAACTACGCCGGTTTGATTCCTGCAAAGGGATACGTAGACAATCTAACATTTAGATGCAACTGCATTTTCCAAATCGAATCCCTGGTTTCTCTAACCAAATTCACTCAAATAGTCACACACTAAATCAAACACATTTTTCCATATTTTAATGGGTCACTCACTCATTAAAAGTTTTCGAACTACGTCGGTTTGATTCCCGCGAAGGGATACGTAGGCAATCTAGCATACCCACTAGATGCAACTACAACCATCTTTGAATCACTGATTATTTCTAACTAAATTCTCCCAAATTCTCCCAAACACATTTCCAAACACAATTTTCAAACACAATCCTTATTTTTAATGAGCCATTCACTCGTTAAAAATTATAAAACTACAAGTGGCTTGATTCCGAAGACGGATACGTAGGTAATCTAAGGTTCGACTTAAATGCAGCTGCAAGAAAATCAAATAAACACTTTACTCTCATATTTAATTTCGTTTGTAAGCAGAAACAAAAGGTTTTGCTCGGTAACAAGAGGATGTAATTAAGATGCACATTTACCTTGGATGGGTCGTACCCTAAAAATAAGAAAATCGCCAGCAATTAGGCATGATGGTGGGATTATGTTGGGAGGCAAATTTTTCCTCTACAAAAATATATTAGTTTTTATTAATTTTTAAATATATTATTAATACAATGTAAAAATAATAAAAATAATAAAAGTATCCAGATATATTCAGATAAATATATGTATACGAGATAGTATAAGAAAAAATTAGGAAGTGGTAATGTTTATTTGATAAATATTAATATAGTGGTAATGTTTAAAATCTAATTATCCGCAAACTTAATATACAAAATTTTAATTTTTGATTATTTTTGTTATTTTTTATATTTTTATTTTTTTTAATATTCTTACTTTTTTTTATGCCTAAACGGTTTCAAACCGTTTTGATTTAAATCGAATCGTTAGTAATAGTTTAGATTGAAACGATTTTATTTCTAAATTTAAAAAATTTAAATAAAATTTAAATTTAAAAAATTTAAATTATACCGAACAGTTAATATTTTAATAATTTAAATTAAAATATTGCTAATTCGGTTTCCGATTGCTCCGTGACCCCTACTTATTATGAAGATGGTTAAATATTAAGGGACACCGTCCCTTACGCTAATTTTCAAAGTATCTCTTGCAACAAAAATTGGTTGAAAGCGACAATTCGCCCGGACGGATATTGTTTCCCAAGGACCAAAATACACACAAATCCCCTCCTTATTTTCCTCTCTGACCTTCACAAACGCTGTCAAGTTTGTGGACTCCAAATTCCCAAAAGCCTTTTTTTCCAGCCGAATTCCAACGGCCCAAATTTGTCCGCCAACTCTGTACTTACGCGGAAGCCGAAAACAGACACCGCCACCACCTCCATCTCGACGCTTCTCCTTCGATCCTGACCGTCCTTCATTCCCAACCGCGTGATCACGAGTTTCCGTCTGGAGCCGACCTTTCCAGCCCTCTTCTTCTGCGCTTCCTTTTCCTACGTTTTTCCGTCTGCTCCGAATCTATATTCCAGGTACCACTAACAGTCTCCGCCTTTTGCTTTTGATGCGAGGATGGTTCTAATTGTCCATGCAAAAGTTGATCATTTATATACTGAGGAATCAATTCCATGCAAAAATAAAATAAAATAAAAGAATAGGCTTTTGTTCCCTTAATTACTTAATGGTTCTAGAGAATCGGTTTTGGATTCTCTTTGCTGAATGTTCGGGTTTGGAAACCACGAAATGCGTGGGAAACAACTGAACTCTGCTATTGCTTATGTTGACGGTTGAGAAATGAATCAGAAAGTGGCTTGATTTGCATCTAGAAAGCTGTGAATAGGGATCTGTTTTCTGTTGTTTTTTTTTTTAATGTTGGAATTTAAACTTGAAATTTATCTCAATTTGTTTGTGTCAGTTTTCTTTGGATTATTGCTGTGTCATAGATCCTAATCTTTGGAAGAAAATATTGGAAACACTTGAATTGATTGATGGGTTTCTTACAATTTGTAGGGCAGCTTTGAATCTTTTTTCTTTAATGTGTAGTTACGGAATTAAAATAGATGGCGGTATATATATTCGGGTTGGGTTTTTCGTGGTTTTTGTACAACATAAGCTTGCAATGACAAATAGATTTCAAGTATATTAGGCTTTATAGGCGACAATGGTTTTGTAAATATACCAGTTTTCTGATAAATTCTGCATACCATATTGCTTATTTTTGAATACTAGTGACATTAGTTGCTGAGCTGTTTGGCTTTGGGTTGGTTTATTTTTGTTAGGTTTTTCTCAGAATTTGTAATTCTCAGCATTCCACAGCTATTTTGGCATTTGATTTTAACTTGATGGCTATTTTTCATGTCAGACAATTTGAGTATAGATTGCTTATGAAGTCCCAACGGTCATGCTAACATTTCTTCTTCTTCTTGGATTAGCCATTTCCACATCAAGAGATTAAGGTTGCTTCGGTAATTCTCATCATTGTGCTGTGGGAGCGGAGTTTGATCATTGTCATGGGTGCCATGGAAAATGTCATAGGAAGCAGAGAGGATCGTATTCCAGCAGAAGCTAGGGAGATTCTTCAATCGTTGGCTTCCAAGTGGGAAGACGTGGTTGATTCAAAGGCATTGCAGGTGATTCCTCTTAAAGGTGCAATGACCAATGAGGTTTTCCAAATAAAGTGGCCAGCTAAGACAGGTGAACTCTCACGTAAAGTTGTAGTTAGGATATACGGTGAGGGTGTTGAGGTGTTCTTTGACCGGGCTAATGAGATACGAACATTTGAATACATGTCAAAGAATGGTCAGGGACCACGTTTGCTTGGGCGTTTTCCAAATGGCCGAGTTGAAGAGTTCATCCATGCTCGGGTACTACTTTCATTTTTCTATCTTGATGTATTAAAAAGATTGTTATATATATATATATATTGTTATATATAAAAAGTTGTAAAGAAAGTTCACAATCAATTGTTCCACTATTATTGCATTAAAATTTTGAGATGCTTTTAATGAGTCTATTTATAAGATTTACATAAACATTCCCTGTTTGCATGATTATTTATTATGCTTCTATGGATCCTTCCTGTTGCATTTTTAATCCTCACAAAATTGTTCCACCATTTCTACGGATATATTGTATGCTTATGTTCTTTTTGCTACCATGCTCTGTATATTTCTAGGGCGTGATATATAGCTTGTGTTGCCAAATTGTCATATCATGTTGTCTAGTTTTCAATATATTATGACAACTTTTTGTCACTGAAGATCAACTTTGGTATGTAATGATTATTTTCGTGGGGATTTTTACAATCCCACTTTAATTTTTACAGTTAGATAACATATATCTAATTCATTTCTTGGGCTACATGGATAATGCATAGAGATGTCAACTAAAGTGGTCTATAAAATATGGAAGCATTTTTTTCCTTTCCTGAAAGTAACAACATGTCTCTCTTGCACTTGTGAATTTGCAGACACTTTCAGCACCTGATCTACGTGATCCAGATATATCTGCTCTTATAGCCGCTAAAATGAAGGAGTTCCATGAACTTGATATGCCTGGTCCAAAGGGTGTCACCCTATGGGATAGACTGCGGTACATTTCTTTGTTTCAGCTGTTGTATTCTATGAAAACTGAGATAATACTATGTTCTTAAATTAAATGAGACTAGTTGGTCACCCACTTTGTTGTTTCCCCTCTTAATATAGCTGCAAACAATTCTTTGTAAATGTTCCAGAAATTGGCTTAGTACGGCCAAGAGGTTGTCTACCCCAGAAGAAGCTAATTCCTTTCAGTTAGATTCCATTGAAAAGGAAATCTTATTACTGGAGAAGGAGCTCTCAGGACCTCGTCAATGCACAGGTTTTTGCCACAATGATTTACAGTATGGAAACATAATGCTTGAGGAAGAGAGTAAATCAATAACCTTAATTGTAAGTAACTCATTCTTCTTTTTATTTCTTTTTCTTTTCATTTTCTTTTCTGAATTTTTGCGGCAAGATCTTATATTTCATTTCATCTTGCATTAATGTAAATAGTTCAGATTTTTATTGCATACAACAGAATACCTTGTTAGAAAATGTACTTTTCTTAGCATAAATCTAGCATGGTAGATGTCACTGGTAGATAGAAGAAAAAGTACTTATAGCTTGTATCAACAATTTTGCAATATAGTTCCCACTACTGAACAATACCCAGAAAAAAAAAAATATTAAGATTGAGGTCATCAGTAATCATGTAATATATATGATGTAGCTTTATCCTTCATCCTATCTTATGTTTTGAGGGAAGGGTTTCCTTACTGAGATAGAACTCTTCTGTGCTTCTAGAAGAATGCATCCTTCTTCTTTTGAGATTATGATAGGCTTACAATGGCTTTGACCCTTAGGTTTTGGGTTTAGATGTACAGTTGTGAACTCTCAAGTTTTGGTGCTTGACAACGTTTATTTGCTGATTTAAGCCAATCTCTTGGTTATTTCCTGGGAAGTACTTAAGCATGTGTACTGTCTATAGGATTTCCAATTCTGTCATCTTCAATGTGCAAACGGTAGGGCATAACAGGTTGCCTTCTCTGATAAATATTCTAAAGTCCCTACTCGTTATAATTTCCTTCTTACCAGGACTATGAGTATGCTAGTTATAATGCTATTGCATTTGACGTGGCAAATCATTTCTGTGAGATGGCGGCTGACTATCACACTGATACACCTCATGTTTTGGACTACAACAAGTATCCTGGTTTGTCATTTGCTGTGACACGATCTTCCATGTCTACATTTTCTTTTTTCTTTCTGTTTCCATACAGTATTTTGACTTGCCACTCACAACAGGGGTGGAGGAGCGCCAGCGGTTTGCTCGTTTGTACCTGAGTTCTTCAGGTACTATCTTTTGCTTGATGTTGTTGAAATATCCTCTAGAAAAATTGGAAGGTTTTTATTCCTTTTCTCTCAATTATGGGATTTAAATGCAGGCACTGAGCCTACTGAGAATGAAGTGGAGCAGCTGGTTCAAGACGTTGAGAACTATACTCTTGCGAGCCATCTGTTTTGGGGTTTATGGGGAATAATATCAGTACTGATCCTTTCTACAAGTTTCTATAGCTAGAACCTTATTATCTTAGAATCTTATTTTCACTGTGATTAGGAACTCACACTCTTGCGGGTTTTTCTTTTACTTTCTACTATGCCTTCTTTCTCTGTTTCTAAACTTAATTGGAAAGTAAATTTCTTTGTTTCTAAACTCACACTCTTGGAATTCACGATATTGATGGCTTGTTTTATATCTATAAACTATCATAGTCAAATATTAGGTTGTCTTTGCTGTCGTTTCGATTTTTTTATGGTGATCAAGTTCTTATCGACCTCCTACCTGATACATACATAATAGGTAGCAGAACTTACCTGTGGCTACATGATGAAGAATTTGAATGAATAGTAATCATACTTATTATATCTGTTACTAGTGGTGTACTCCTGTATAGCTTTTTCTCTTGGAATTTACCAATTTTATATCAACTGCATTTTTTTCCAATTTTTCAGGAACATGTGAATGATATTGACTTTGACTACATGGAATATGCAAGGCAGAGATTTCATCAATATTGGGTAACCAAGCCCAAGCTGTTGAGTTCTGTTGAATCTTCACCAGATGCTGCAACAGATGGTAACTATACTCTTTAGTTCCTCATAGTCCTTTCATTGCAAATACAGGCTAGCAAGTATTTTTTGGTATCTGATGATGATATTCTAGGAACAAATCCCAAATTAAGTTTTTGTCTTACTTTTATTTCTTTGGATGCATCATCTTTTGGATTGATCCTATACTGTTCCAAGTATGTAATGAGTAGTGATGTCTATTTTTCAATGGAAATTTTGTGCCATGACTTGGTCTCACCTGTTGATCAACGGAAGATCGCCTAGGATTGACATTGTGATCTTCAAATGTAAGTCAGGTGGGAGTAGTTTAACCTATGAGATAATAAATTTTATAGATTCAATTTTCTGTGTATCCCAAGCTAAATATCTACAGGTCTTGATCTTGAAGGGAGCAGAGCTATTTGCCTAATGTATGGGATTATCTTTCTTGCTGTATATAATTTCTATAACTAGAGGATAATTGCCCTTGCTTTATGAATCGTTAAAGATGATGTAGAAACTGAAGCTGATACTAATGGGTGAAAAGAGGCTGTAAGTTTTAAAGGCTGTACTTGAACACGATAGGCAAAGTTTCAAAAATGATGTGTGTAAAAAAATGTTTCAGATCTGTGTATATCCTGTATATTAAACTGATGTATGAGCTATTAAGGGTCCTACGGATCCTATACAGGATCCCAGCCGATCACAAGAGATCACGGCCATCTCTAAGTGATCTGGTGTATCCAGGAATCCTCTTTGATTCCTTCCTCTTGTAATTACTTCCTAGTTAACCCCTATTTGCCTTTCCTAGTTAGGACTCTTCTTTTCTATCCTAGATAGGACTCTACTTCCACTTGTATAAATAGGTCTCTGTACACTCAGTAAATAAATTAAAAACCACAAGTATTATTCATACTTTACATGGTATCAGAGCCCTAACGCTCTCACGAGTATCTCGACTCCCTTATCTTTTTTTTCCTCTATTCCCGCCATGGCTGCCCCACCCAACTCCTCTGTCATCATCGATCCCCCCTCTTCTGAACCTGCTCCCCCTCTTTCCGCACTCATCACCATCAATGCCTTGGCCCAGCTTCCCCTGAAGCTCACCTCCACCAACTACTTTCCATGGCGTTCTCAGTTCAACGCCATCCTCCTTGGCTATGACCTTATGGGGTTTGTTGACGGCACCTTCCCCTGCCCTCCAACCTCGAACCCTGCACTTCGCACCTTCTGGGTTCGCCAGGATCAGCTCCTCCTCAGTGCCATCCTGGCCTCTGTCTCCCCGCAGGTCATCACCTTGATTGCTGCCGCTAAAACCTCTGCCGCAGCCTGGGACCGCCTCACTCGCCTGTTTGCTAGCACCGCTCGAGCCCGCGTTCTCAGCCTCAAAGAACGCTTTACCCTGCTCCGTCGTGAGTCCCGGCCTGTGTCCGAGTACCTCCAAGAGGTCCGCATCCTCTCTGATGAAATCGCCGCAATTGATGCTCCTCTCAAGGACGATGACCTTCTCCTTCACGTCCTCAACGGCGTTGGTCCTGAATTTCCTGAAATTGCTGCCGCTGTCCGCTCTCGTGACACTCCTGTCACGTTTGAAAATCTTCACGATATGCTGGTTCAGCATGAAGCTGCCACCCACCGTGAGCTTCCACCATCTCCCTCCCCACCCATCACTGCCAACCCCGCTCACTCAAACCGCAACTCCCCTGCCTTCCGCCACAATCGCGGTTCCTCTGGGCATCGCTCTGCCTCTCAGCCTTCTCATAGCTCCCGCTCCAATGGCTCTCGTTTCCACTCCTCCTCTGATTACCACCGCAAGCCGCAGCAACCCGGCAGTGGCTATCGCGGTTTCTGTCAATGGTGTGGAACCCAGGGCCATAGCGCCAAACGGTGCCCGCAGCTTCAGCACTCCTCTGCCGCGCCCCCTGTCGCCAATTCTGCAACTCAGGCAGGCTCCTCCAGCTGGCTTCTAGACTCCGGTGCCTCTCACCATGTTGCCTCCAGCCCTCAACACCTATCTGACGCCACTCAATATCACGGCCCTGATGAAATCATCATCGGGAATGGTAAGGGACTCGGTATCACTCACACTGGCTCTTTCCGGTTACCCTCCCCTCCAACCCCCTTTCCCTTCACAATGTTCTCTGTGCTCCCTCTATGTCTCGCAATCTTATTTCCATATCTAAATTTACCCAGCAAAATAACATCTCTATTGAATTCTTTCCTCATTCTTTTCTTGTGAAGGATCTCAGCACGGGGGCGGTTCTCCTTCAAGGCTCGAGTAAGGACGGTGTGTACGAATGGTCCTCCTCCCTCCCTTCCCAACCTCATGCTTTGGTGGGCGTGGTTGTCTCCCCTAATCTTTGGCATCGTCGTCTAGGTCATCCCCATTTTAAAGTTCTTCAAACTGTTCTTCATCAATCCAATGTCTCTATTTCCCCCCATTTGTCTTCTACTCTATGTAATTCCTGCCTATGCAATAAAAGTCATAAACTTCCATTTGGTGCCTCTTCATTACATAGCTCTCGGCCCCTTCAGTTAATTTACACTGATGTCTGGGGGCCTGCTCCCTCTATTTCCATTGATGGACTTTCCTATTATGTTTTGTTCATTGATCACTTCACCAAATACTCCTGGCTTTATCCCCTACGCAAAAAATCTGATGTCTATTCAACTTTCATTGATTTCAAAGTCCTTGTTGAAAAATTCTTTAACCAGCCCATTGCCTCTCTCTACACCGATGGCGGTGGGGAATTCGTCAAACTCAAGCCATATCTTGCTACTCACGGCATAAACCATTACCTCACCCCCCCTCACACCCCTCAGCACAATGGTGTCGCTGAACGGCGACACCGTCACATTGTTGAAACCGGTCTCACCCTACTTCAAACTGCCCATCTTCCTCAGTCCTACTGGTCTTATGCCTTTCGAGCTGCGGTTTATCTTATCAACTGACTCCCCACCACCATTCTCCATAATCAATCCCCCTACACTGCCCTCTTTCATCAGCCTCCCAACTATTCCCGCCTTCGCACCTTTGGTTGCCTATGCTTTCCCTGGCTTCGCCCCTATGCACCCTCCAAATTGCACCCCCGGTCTACCCCCTGTCTCTTTCTTGGCTACTCTCTTCAACAGAGTGCCTACCTCTGCCTTGACACCAGCACTAACCGCCTGTACATCTCCCGTCATGTTCAGTTTGATGAGTCCAGCTTTCCTGGTCACAATCCCAGCCCTTCCTCTCTCTCCATCAACTCGGCCACCTTTGATTCTTGGCTATCTACCCTTCCCCGGGTCTCCTCTCTATCCTCTGCTCCGTCCACCGCTGCTCCTCCCCCTGCACTGGACTCCGTCGACACACCATCCTTGCACGCTCTTGAGGCTGGACCTCCCCCGGCTCAGGTCCTGCCCCTGCTTGCCTCGGCTCCACCTGCTTCTGGCTGCTCCCCTTTGCCCGCCACAGCCCCTGCTGCCTTGCCTCTCCCCACTGAACCTCCCCCTCTCCGCACCTACTCCCGGCGGCACCCTAGACCCCCTGCCCCCATCACCCCATCCTCTCCCCCTCCCCCTCCCCCCACCCGCACTCATCTGATGCTCACCCGCACCCAAACAGGTACTGTCCCCCCTGTTCCCTCCTATGCCCTCACAGCCACTACCCGGTTCCCTCTCCCCCCCTTGGTCGAGCCAACGTGTGTGTCCCAAGCTGCCAAAGATCCCCAGTGGCGTCAGGCCATGTCCCATGAGCTCAATGCTCTTATTCAGAATGGTACTTGGGACTTGGTGCCTCCTCGCCCTTCCCAGAATATTGTTGGTAATAAGTGGGTGTTCAGAATCAAGCGCACTCCTACGGGTGCTGTTGACCGTTACAAGGCGAGGCTAATTGCTAAAGGCTACCACCAGCGTCCTGGCGTGGACTTCACTGCCACATTTAGCCCGGTGGTCAAACCTACCACCATTCGGACTGTCCTCCATATGGTTGTCACTCATGGCTGGCCCCTCCGCCAATTGGACGTCAACAATGCCTTCCTCCAAGGCACTCTCCATGACGATGTTCATATGGCTCAACCCGCCGGCTTTGTTGATCCCCAGCATCCCACATATGTTTGCAAGCTGTGCAAGGCCATCTATGGTCCCAAACAAGCCCCCCGGGCCTGGTACCAGGAGCTCACTACCTTTCTCCACTCTCATGGCTTTGTTAACACTCAGTCTGATGCCTCCCTGTTTATCCTCCGCAAGGGTCCTCATGTGCTGTATTTTCTAGTTTATGTTGATGATCTCATTGTAATAGGAACCAGCCCTGCGCTCATCTCCACCTTCATTCACACTTTGGCCGCCCGGTTCTCTGTCAAGGACCTAGGATCACTTCACTACTTCCTTGGTGTTGAGGTCATCCCTACTGCCTCCGGTCTATTCCTGTCCCAGCACAAGTACATTCACGACCTTCTCACTCTGGCCCGTATGGATGGTGCCAAACCCGTGGCCACCCCTCTGGCTGTTTCCCCTACACTCCAGCTTCGAGATGGTTCCCCCCCAGCCGATGCCACCCTATTCTGCCGTCTTGTGGGCAGCTTGCAGTACCTCAACCTCACTCGGCCTGATGTGTCCTATGTTGTGAATAAACTCTCTCAGTTCATGCATGCCCCCACTGACCAGCATTGGCAAGCACTCAAGCGGGTCCTACGGTACTTGAAGGGTACACTCACTTATGGACTCCATCTCCACCGCCACACCACCAGCCACCTTCATGCGGTTGCTCATTCCTTCCACACTCTTCATGCCTTCTCTGATGCCGACTGGGTTGGTGATCCCGGCGACCGTAAGTCCACCACGGCCTATCTCGTCTACTTAGGTGGCAATCTGATTTCTTGGAGCTCTCGCAAACAACGGGCAATTTCCCGATCCTCCACTGAGGCCGAGTACCGTGCTGTTGCTTCCACGACTGCTGAACTGCTCTGGGTGCAGTCTCTTCTTCGTGAACTGGGTCTTTCCATCCCCCGTCCGCCCAGCATCTCGTGTGATAATATTGGTACCACCTTCTACTGCTCCAACCCCACACTTCATTCCCGCATGAAGCATGTTGCCATTGACTACAACTTTGTCAGGGACCAGGTCAGCCGTGGTCTCCTCCAAGTCTCTCACATCTCCACCGACGATCAGCTGGCTGACGCCCTCACCAAGGCCCTTCCCAGACCTCGCTTTCAGCTCCTACGATCCAAGATCGGTGTCGCCTACGGCTCCACCGTCTTGCGGGGGCGTATTAAGGGTCCTATGGATACTATACAGGATCCCAGCCGATCACAAGAGATCACGGCCATCTCTAAGTGATCTGCTGTATCCAGGAATCCTCTTTGATTCCTTCCTCTTGTAATTACTTCTTAGTTAACCCCTATTTGCCTTTCCTAGTTAGGACTCTACTTTTCTATCCTAGATAGGACTCTACTTCCACTTGTATAAATAGGCTTCTCTGTACACTCAGTAAATAAATTAAAAACCACAAGTATTATTCATACTTTACATGAGCTAGTGTCTTTCCTGTGCTCCTGGAGATTGTGAGTGGTGGCTTTGATTGACTGGTAATTCCATTAAGGGATTTCTGTGAAAGTAATTGGGCAATTTCTCATTATGTTAAACTCCTGTTTCAGAAATCAGGGCCTGGATTTACCATGTAATAGATGATAAATATGTAATTGATGGTCAACGTGGATATTCTAGTGTGGGAGTCTAATGGACTTCATCTTCTTTGCCCTCGAATTTTAATCTTCGTTGCCCTCGAATTTTAGTGTTACATTGTTTTATTGTCTTGACGTTTCTCCGTATATTATCTTTAATCTTTCACTTGAGAATTTTCCACCACTATATAATGCTTATGTACAAAAAAATGGTTGCAGCTATATATGACAAGCATGGAGCTGCTGCATAACAGCTCGTGTGAGGCTGTGGTTTTGGAGACCCACTTCTTGTTTGAATCTCTTGTTCTGGTTGGTGCGAAATGTTTCTGGATTGGTGGTAAGTGATAATAGAAAAAAGGATCGAACTTGTTGATAAGACAATTTAGCAGCATCTTTTGACTCATTTGATGAAATTGATTTCATGCATCAATCAGATGCATTGTTTTTACTTGTGAATTTGTGATATTGTAGGCTTCACTTACATGTTTCATTCCCCAGTAATTTATGTGAAAGTTTTAATTTGCAGGTTAAGTAGAAAAGGGTACTGAAAAACCGTTGTCTAAGCGGCCAGGCATGCTGAAGAAGCTTCAGAAATATCTGTGAGCTTTACAAAGACGAAAACGTAGTTTTGGAGATTATTCAAACTGAGGGTGATATCAAAGTAATGGGATGAAGTGGCATAGCATAAAAATGGCGTGACGATTCCGGAGAATGGGATGTATGTTTGGAAATATCGGTCGTTCAATTCTCATGAGATTGGTGCATCACATAGGTTGTCTTATATTGGAGCTTCTGCGGTTGTTGTGGTGGTCCCTTGGTATCATGTGTTTTTTAAGGTTTGTATCATGGAGAATGATGCCTTCTTCATGAAGTGCTGTGTTTATTTATGTATTTACTAACCTACTACACTACGTGTGTGAAAATATTTATTTTATTTTTAATTTGGTTTGTTTTGTTTTGTTTTGTTTTGTTTCGGGCGCTTCCAAATATGTGGATTTTTTTCCCTTTTCAAAATTGTGGATTGGTGGAGAATTTTGGACCAAAAAACTCAAATTTTGGTCGGGGTTAGAAATGGTCTAACGAATATATATCATGGATCATAACTTTTTCCTTGCCGATTCTTTCTATTGTCAATATTACTAGAGGTTTAACTTGAAATCCCTACGCCATTATTGACAAAATAAAAGGGATTTGGGTACTGCAGAAGTGCAAAACTAAGAATGAATACGGGCACGTACTGCTAAACCGGCAATATATAGGACCTGCATCACGTACTGCTCTGCTGGCCGGCCCGTGCATGTGGCGGTGCGAAAAACACGGCAAGTATTTGATTGATCGATCATGAAGCCAAAGCATCGTGTTTAATGGAAGGAGGACATCTCAAATTAATCACCCTTTGCCAATGGTTGCACCCCTCTCCAGAGAGACATCATGCACATTATAATATATAGCTACTGTCTTTCACATTACAAATTATTATATATATGTATTTGAAGGAGCGGTTATTGACCGAGGATGAAGATGATTAATGCTCGAATTGTGTTCTTTTTGGTGATAGTTGCTATCATCTTCCTGGGGCCACTGGTGATGGGGTCTGGACGCTACCACCTTCGTCTGGGTGTTTGTTCTGATCGCCCCGCTCTCCTCATGGCAGTCCTCTCGTTTTACCTTAATTATACAACTAAAAAGGAGGATTCCAAATCCGAGTGATCGGCGGCCATCATATTATCCATCAATCTTCTTCCAGTTCCAGACTTCCAATATCATATCTTTATGTAATAATCAATCTCTCTCTCTCTCTCTCTCTCTCTCTCTCTCTCTCTCTCTCTCTCTCTCCTCTATATATATATATATATGATTGTACCTTTTTAATTAACTATTAACTTGAATCATAAATTCGAACTGATTTATTTTTTTTTTGGTTACCAATGGATGTATGTACGTAGCAAAAATTAGACCGAACGAAATCGATTTTCCAAAACCTTCATACCGCTGATGGCCAGTTTTAATCCATTTCATGTTACCAACTTATTACTACTAATTACTCGATGATCTTGTCTTGCTGATCGATGGTGATTGTGATAAATGGTTTGACACTTGGAACTTGGGCTTTTGGCTTGGCGCACTTGGCTTTTGGGGTTCAAATCTAAGAAATTGGTTCAGCTGTGTTGTTAGGGTAATTGGAAAATTAAACTTAAACCTGAATTGAATTTGGTCTGGTTCAGTTGAAATAGAGTTGGGCTCAATTCGATTAAACGGCCGGAACAACAAAAATCAAAAACCAAATCGATTTATTATTCGGTTCTTATATATTTGAAATTAGAAAAGAGACCCGATCGGAATTCAAAGTGAAGATTCGCTTCATCAAATTTCTCTATTGCCACTTAGGGGATGTTTATTTGTCAAGAATACGAATAGTGAGTAATGAGAAAAAGTGAGTAATCAGACAAATGGATAATATCTCATTTTACTATTTATATAGAATTAGAATAGTAATGAGAGTGAGTTTTATTGTTATTATTCTTTACTAACTATTATGAATCAAAATCAAAATAAATTGATTACTAACACTACAAGAAAACAAGGTTGGCTCAATGAAGTGGGTTGAGCGAACAAGAAGGTCAGTCAGTCATGCGAGAAGTTTACCTAACAAAGTTCTGCAACGGCAACCTCTGTCACGCAAGCATCATCGGGCTAGAGCTTCACTCGACAGAGAAGGATGTCCGCCGAGTAAGAAGGAAGTCAATGACTTTTGCTCGGTGAAGCCATTCGCCAAGCAAAGCCATCAATAGGGACTTCATTGAGCAAGGTTCAAAACCTTGCTCGGCGAACACTCAGTAGAGCAAGGTTTGTTATGAACAATTTTTCCCAAGCAAAGGTTTGCTGGGCTAGCTTCTGAACAACAAACTTTGCTCGATGGAGTCTTCGGTGAGAAAAGTTTTAAATATATATTTTTAAATATTTTAAATATTTGAATAATTTATTGTAATTAATATTAACCCATATTTAAATAAATGCAATTATAATAATAAAAGAAAAATAAAAAATATATAAATAAATGTAATATTTTTACATAATTTAAAATAAAATAAAAAACTTCTAAAAGAACTAATTAGTCAGCGGTAGGTCAGGATTGGCAAGACAATCACCATCTTGGGTGAGTTGTCAAATCGGGTCCTACGATTGCGAGTCAAAGCCATCTAGCCCACGCTCACCTATTCGGTTGAACAGGAAGGCGAGCTAGGTTTGAATGTTGAATGCGCGTGTTCTAAGTCTTGATCTCGGCATTTTCAGCCTGGAAGGTCTCCACGTTTTCCTTCAACTGGGAGACCTCCTCGGGATTAGGTCATCAGGAAGAACTTGAAGACCCGCTCGAGACATCCTGAACAAGCCCTTCCTCTGAGCCGCGAACAACCTTCTGAGGATGCTTACCAAGTTGCGCTCCAAGATTGACAGGACCCGCCCCGATCCCACAGGGACCACAAGGGGACGTGCCCTGCTCCCGTCTGACACCCAATAATTCATACCAATTTTAACCTCAAAACATTTAAATGCATAAATAACCAAATTAAAGTCATACATCAAATCCGAATTAAACGAATGTCAGACAAGGGATGAAATCCAAAATTACAAATTTGCGAGCACGACTCTAAAGTAAACCTGCGGGTACACCGCCCAGCAGGGGTTCAGGTACGCAGAAGTAGATCTATGCCTCAGCCTCTGGTTCCTCCTCTACCTCAGTTTCCCGACCTGGAGGGGTTATCAAAACATTAAAGGTGAGTGGACCGAAACTCAAGTTCACAAAATCGTTTGATAAGTAAAACATATAATTTACCCCTCCGTTTTCCAAACATGCGTGCATCACAATACAAAATCATAAACCATATAATATGAACCATAAGGCATGTAATAAAACCATAACCATAATTTTAGCCATTGCACTATACACTCCAATCCCGACATCCCCGATGTCTGACGTCCCTGACGTCCAATAAGGTCACAATCACAAGGCTACGCGTGCCACTCAGGTCTCAATTCCGAGTTCAATCCCCGAACCCCGTTCGGGTACAGCATCCGCGATGCTTAGCGTCATAGACGCTGGACGTTCTAGACGTCCGTGACCTCTCCGGGGTACCTCATCCGGAGGAGACAATATAATATGGAAGGATCTATACAGTGCAGTAACAAATGCATTTTATTGATATCCACATGCAAGGCATATATATATACATAGTTAACATCCGAACCAATCATTAAGTTTCATCAGACGGGTCTCAAGCCCAAATACCGTGAAACGTACCATAACCATATTTTCCATATCATCAAAACCATTATTGTTTTAGCATGTGAATAAGTATAATAAACCAGAAAACATTAATGCACGCAAGGGTTTAAGAAAATGGCCCACTCACAGTACAATCCTGCTAGAAACCGAACGTATACCCTCGTCCTGGTACAAATGTACAATCCCTGTCAAGTCCAAAGTATTCGTAAAGGTCAATACAAACCCCTAACATTCAACCATGAAAGCCTAGGCCGAAACCGGCCCGGGAAAGCCGCCCGAACGCGCTTCCCAAGGCAATAAACCTTAATTTGACCAACTTAATGATCTCCGATCGACCCGAAACCACCGCCGTTGGATCCGGATCGTCGAAACCTAAAGAATGGTGGTGGTCCCACCAGAAACACTGTTCACACGCGCCCCCACGCGGCGGTCAACGCGGCGGTCAACGCAGGAACAGTCCTGCTGACGTCATCGCTGACGTCACTGCTGACGTCAGCATGACGTGATCTGACAGCTGTCAGGTCTGACATGTCAGACTCTGACAGGTGCCACGTGTCAACATCCGATTGGTCCACCTCGCTGATCTGTCAGGCCACGTGTCAGATCTGACATGTGCCACGTGTCAGCACGGCACTGGCCCACGTCACTGACATGTCAGTGACACGTGGCAGTCCCTGACTGGTCCACGTCACTGACATGTCAGTGCTGACTGTGCACTGACATGTGACACATGTCGGCTCACGGTTGGTCCACGTCACTTGACAGACTGACAGGGTGCCACGTCATCACCGCTGTCCTCAGACGGGTTGACCCGAAAACCTGCAACTCGGGTCGATCAGACCAGCGATCAAGACCCGGTCACCATTTCTTCATTTCTCAACCATTTCAGTCCAAGTTTGTTCCTAGATGCTCGTCTCAATCCCAGAAAGGGTTCTAGCTAATCAAAATTGACAAACACAGACAGGATCGAAGGCTTACCTCGATGAACAGACCTGGTTCCCGTCGCCGTTTATACTCCGTTCAGGTCACCTCCGGTCACACAATTGAGTTCTAGAGGTTCCTAACAGTCCATAGAAGTGAATAGAGTCAAAAGGAATGCCAACAAACGCTGAACAACAAGCTTCCATTTCTGAGTTTTTGAACCCGTTTCAGGTTTTGAAGCCGGCTCACCTCGCCGCCGTCCACCGCCGTGCCTCCGTCCTTCCCCGTGAGTCCAGCAACACACAGACACAGGGACAGGGTGTAGTGCGGGTGTGATGGATGAAATGGGCAGTGTGTGGGTTCGGGTGAGAAATATATATAGAAATGGAGGGAAAGCTGCACAATGAAATGAACGGCCCAGATTAGATCTTGAAATGAGATCAAAGGCTGAGATTAGATCAGGGGTGTATCAGATCAAGGGCTGTGATTAAAAGTGGGTTTTAATGGTATTTAAACCCATAGTGGATCTGATCCAATCTAGCCAATGGGTGAGTGACACTTGTCACTCACCAGGTGTCCTCCAATCAGATTTCCTGAATATAATATTCGACACGAAAACCGAGACACGAACCTCCCGAATTCACGTTTCTGACCATAACTTCCTCGTACGAAGTCCGATTTCGGCGTGCCGCCTGTCTACGGACTCAGGACGTCGAGACCTACCTAATGGTCCTTGAGTCAACTGAAAATTAGTTTCCAAAAGAAAAGTCAACATTTTCACCCCCAAAAGTCCAAATTACGGTAATACCCCTGAACTTCCGATAGTCATAACTTTTTCCCTGATCGTCCGAATTGGACGTGCCACCTGTCTATGAACTCGTGACGTCCCGAACTACGTCACGGTCATAGGTCAAAGTCCATTTAGTTCATAAATCAAAAAGTCAACAATTGGCCATACCCATAACAAGGGTAAAAGCGTCAAATCACACATTAAAGTACAATATTGAAATCCTCGAATTTCCGGGGTGTTACAAAGATGGCATTCGACCTCATAGGATCCAGTAGCTAGTCCTCAAGCAGGGCCTCGGGTTGCTACTGTGTTAGCTGGTCTCGAATCTGATGCACGTCCTCCGTCATCGCCGCCTATAACTTAGAATAAATTAATAATTAGAAAATTAATTATAAAAAAAATGAACTATTAAAGTACACAAACATTAAACTTGCGCGAATAGCGTCAACCATCTGACTGTCCCGATCAGTATAAACTTCCCCAAAGGCATCCATTTTTCGGAACAGTGACAAAGCCGTGCGACGAGCCACATGTCGAGCCAGCCTGGGCCGTGATCCGTGGTGGTGCACAAATTTCTTCTATGCCTGATTTGCCTTGTTGGTTCTTAATTTTTTCTGCACATTAGAAAAAATAGTCATTACTAATGCTCCAAACGTAAAACAATATGCTAAATAAATAAAAACAAAAAAGTACCAGAAAACCTTCGGACACATAGTGGTCGCATAACTAGATCTACCCGTCCAATTTTCCCCCCTGCAACTCCTCTGGAGGATTTTCACAAGCTACATTAGGGGAACTCCAGCCCTTGTAATACTCAAAGAGCTTGAACTTCCAGTCACCGAATCACTTCTACCAATGGAATTTTATGTAGGCCACGAGATTGGCATTGTTCTCATCCCACTCAAAATTAATCTACAATAAAATATTAAAGTATGTAAAATTATTATAAATAATAAAAATAATGAAAATTGTAAGAAAAAACTCATACCCTTTAGGCGGACCAACAAATATCGAGCTCTGTCGGGGATCAACTTTTAAAATTATCTGCCATCATCTTGGACTTGGTGCGAAGAATTGCAACCTTGTCCTGCACCAGTAGGGCATGCACTTTGGGTGACGGTTCCCTGAGTCGTTCCACCCACATGATTGAGATCCTGAGGTTAGTCAACCTGCAGATTCACTGGGATGCCAAACCTTTGCTGATGGCGCTCACCTTTATATTTCTCCATCCAAATTCGATAAATATTAGTACAACATATGAATAAAAATACAAATATGAATTTTTAATTAAATCAGACATTGAACTTACCCTGAGGGAGCTGTCCAACAACGACCTCCTCTAGGACATCAGCTCCAGGGGCCTGGGGGTCGGTACCCTGGGTTTGCCCCATTTTTTACTGTGGTGGTGCCTCGCCGATCACGCCCCTCATATCACCCAATCATCAGAAAGGGCAAGGGGTGCTGCGGAACGGGATGGATGCTTTGTAGAGGAGGTGCACGAGCAGGAGATGGCTACTCCATTAGGGAGAGTGTTGATGTAGGAAATGAGTGCTCCAATGGCATCGTGGGACGAATCCCTGATGTGATCAATCAACGCTGAGACATCTACAATAAAAAAATTTAAAATAATTAATATAAAATTAACCAATATATTTGTAAGTCAATAATAAATGAAAAATCAAAAAAATTAATTTTTAATATTAAATTCAAAAAATAACTAAATAATTCCAATAAAACTATATAAAATTGACTCCCTATTTTTTAATTCCAAATATAATTAAATAAATAAACAAATATTAAAAAAACTAATTAAAGATTAGTAAATTTACAACAAATGATTCTAACCTTTTAATTTTAACCTATCTAATAATAATTTCAATTCTAGCTAATCCAATAATCCAATAATCCAATAATCCAATAATCCAATCATCCAAAAATTTCAACTTTTTAATCCTAACATCAACATTAATCAAGTCTAAAAATTAATAATCCAACATCAACAATCCAATAATATCCAATACTTTCCAGTCAAATCCAATAATAAAAAATTAATCCAATCATATCCAACATAACATTCAATAATAAAAAAATCAATCCAATAATCAAACATCAATCCAATACTCAAATCAATCAATCCAATATTCAAACCTAAATCCAATAATCAAACATCAATCCAAAACTCGAACATTAATCCAATTTTCAAACATCAAGAACAATATTCAAAAAATCAAAAATCAAAGTAGCTGTGAGGGACCTACAATGAGGAAGATAGGGAGAGAGAGAGAGAGAGAGAGAGAGAGAGAGAGAGAGAGAGAGAGAGAGAGGGAGAGAGAGAGGTGGAGAGAGAGAGGTAGAGAGAGAAAGAGAAAAGAAGAAGAAGAAATGAAGAAAGGAAGAAATGAAGTGAGAGAGAGAAGTGAGTGTGGGTTGCAGCTACCCCTCACCATTGGGCTGAGAAGCCCACGGGCTTGCGGATGCCTGCTTGGCCGGTGGACAAAAGTCTAGCCCGACCAGGCTTGAAATTTAGTGGGTCGGGCTTGGACTTAGGTGTTTAAATCTGATATACTCCATATAAGCCTAGTCTGAAGCCCAAATATATAAAAACTATTATTAACCAAGCTTTGACTTGAAATTTGAGAGTAACGCAATTTGACTTGAGAGTGAAAGTGAGGCAATTTGAAGCTAATGTTATAATATATGATTTTAACTAAAAAATTTGCAATATGGTCATTAAACTAATAAGTAGTATAATCTTGAAGAAAAAAAATTAATATTATTTTTTTTTCATACTTATTTTTCTATTTTTCTATTTTTCAAGTAATTCAAAAAGTCCAATTGAGTCTGATCCGAGTGAGCTTATTTGGCCCAGCTCGTGATGCCTGATAAAAACTCGCCCCGAAAAAATCCTTGGACTTTTATATCTGTGACTTTCTCTCGGCCCGACCTATTACTTTTCAAAATTTGGACAAAATCCGGCTGGCCCCACTCGAGCCTAAAAAATGTGGGTCGGGCTTGCCCTACCCGGCCCAATTATGAGGCCTAGTTGTAGCGACAAACTAAGCGAAGAAGATGAAATGAAGAGGAAGAAGAATAGGAAGGGTCGCAGACGTTTTAAATCAGTGGGAACTTAAACAGCAATTTCAATTTCAATTTATATTGAAATTTTTGATGAAATGTTTTGCGAAATTTTTGGCGGACTTTTGAATTTTCGAGAAAATTTATATTTTCCCGACGAATGTTAGAGATCCACCGGGAAAAGTCTACAAAGAAACTATTTTGGTTTGATTGATATCCAAACAAGTGAATTTGAATAATCAGACCGTTTAGTTCGTGATACGATGTGAGGACCATGCTTTGGAGGCATGGTTTGTAACAGCCTGTCCCGGAAATCGGGATTAGTTTAGTGATTAATGACCAATTAGCGAAGTTGATTGGTAATTAGTTGGACATTTTCAGACGGACGGTGTCGAAAGACGATTTTGCCCCTAGAATAGGGCAAAATGTTGACTTTTTGATCGGGTGGTAAAATGGACTTTTACCAATGACTGTGACGTAGTTCAGGACGTCACGGGTTCATAGACAGGTGGCATATCTGATTTCGACATCCGAGGAGAAAGTTATGACTTTCGAAAGTTTGAGGGTAGTTTGGTAATTTCGTTAAAAGGGGGCAATTTGTTGACTTTTCATACGGCATAGAATTTTCACGAACTTCGAGGATCGTTAGGTAGGTCTCGAGTCCCTGATTTCGACGACAGGCGGCACGAGTCAGTTGAAGTTCGGACGACTATGTTATGGGTCTAGGACCATAAGGGGCAAAATGGTAATTGGTGCAATGAAAGGTAAATTGGTCTTTTGGTTGCATTGGGAATTATGCCAGTTAGAATTGGACAGGTGGCTACCTAGGGATGGCTGCCCATCAGATGTAGGACACTTGTCCCATGTCTGGAAGGCCGTGGAAACTTTGTGGCCGCCTTACATACGGTTTAAACGGTTTTGGGTTGGAAACAGGGGAGGGGAATTGTAAGAAATCGTGGTTGTCATCGCCCCAATTGGTGTGATAAGTCTGAAGGAACTTAATAAGGAAGTTGAGACGAGTGGGCTGGTGGTAAGACGTCGAGCCGCCGTGGACGGTGGCCACGACACCGTGGAAGACAGGACCCTCTGAACCCGTAAGGAGACCTTTATCCAAACAAGCTGCAATTATGCTCCTTTGCTTATAGGTTGTTCATAAAAGTTGATGAGGGAAGTAAGCTGAAATTGATGGTCACCGTGGTTGTGCACGACAGTGCTTGTAACAGTGAACAGAGGTAAGAACCCGCGAGTTCTCTGTTTTGAATTGGATAAGATAAATGATGTTGTGACTGTTGATAACCAAATTAATTATTTGAATAAGTTTATGGAGGTTTAGACAAGTTCAAAGAGCTTAAAATCGAGGTCTAAGGTGGCCGAGATCGCCAGAACACAGCGGAGGAAGTTTGCTCGATCAAATTTCTCCTTGGCAGGTAACCTATCGTGCTTTTCTTAGGATTTTGATCAGGTAGTTTAATAGGGGAGGATTGGACGGAAAAAAGGGGGAAAAAGGATTGAAAATGGTGAAGAATTGGATGGGAACCGGTCACGCCGGTCGAGTTGCAGAAGACCGGTCCAACCCGGTCTGAACCGGGTCGACTTAAGGATAGGGATAATGAATAGTAACCACACGTGGTTTCACGCGCAGGGCATTTGGGCAGCGCGTGAGGGCGCGTGGTCCCTCTTTTTGAGGCACGTTCAACACGTGTTTTAAATTATTTTATGTAACGAACATTTTGGGATTGGTTTCGAGTCGATCGGACATCGTCTCGTTATGTTTCGGGATGTCTGAAGGTTTTAGGCCTCGGTTAAAAATAGTAAAAAATTCGGGAAAATTACGGGGCTTAAGTTTGATAATTGTGAAGTAGTTAGTGACCTTGTTATGGGTTTGGACAGGTTCGGGGAAGCCAATGGTAGCGGATTAGCCGAGGACAGCGTTAGTGCACGCGTATCGAGGCATCAGTGAAATGGTCTGTGAGTGGACTTTGCTTTCGAACTTATGATGCATGCATATATATTTTTATATGTTTTCTATATTTGATTCTATGATATTATTTATGATCTTGATGGTTTACGGTTTTGTACGTTTTTCGAGGTATTTACGGAATTATACGTTTTACGAGAATATGATGGATGTTGTGTTTTGAACCTGGTTTTAATGATTTGATGTCGGGATTTGAAATATGATTTAATATCAATGATTTAAAAAATGGATTTCGGAAAAATGACTTCGGGCTTAGAGGCCCAATTCATAAAAGTGGTTTTAAAGAACGTGATTTCGGGTTTTTGAATCGGATTTCAAAATGACGATTTTGGATTCGATTTTGGAACTTGGAAATGGATTTCCGGGTTTGGGCTCGGAATGATTGTTCCGGATGCTAGCTTACGGAATGATGGTTTCATACTCGAATTTGGAAATGGTTATGGATATGAGTTCTGGGTTTGGATCCGGGATCCTGATTAGATTGCTGATTCGGATTCGGAAATGGAAAATGGATTTGATGGATCTAGTTATTGGGTTTAAAGACCCGAATATGATTATGATGGGGACGGGCCCGGATTGGGTTTAAAGACCCGGATTGAGTTTAAAGACTCGGGAGTTTAAAGACTCGGATATTGATATTTCCCCTGTAGGCCTATTGAGTTTAAAGACTCGGGAGTTTAAAGACTCGGATTATATTGAGGCCTGTATTGAGTTTAAAGACTCGGATAGATCCAGCAGGTTCGATGGATGGAAATATGGTTTCAAACATGTTTTGGATTTTACTGAGATTGATGATGATGGTTTTAATAACGGTTTCCTATGTTTTGGGCTATGCCCAGATGGTATGGTTTTGATGGTTTTGGGCTGAGGCCCGGGATTTGAGAAAAGGAAAATAAGTTTAGTTTTCTTAAATGGTTTGAATGACTTGAATATAGAATGGTTTTATGACCTGATTTTTGATATGCATGCATTGATTTTAAACGGAGGGTATAAATGTAAATGTGTTTTTTCTGATAACTGTTTTTGAAATTATACTTTATTTTTGTCCACTCAGAGTCTTTTCATGTTTTCGATACCCTCCAGGTTATTGCGGTGCTGGCAGTTGGTTGAGAGAGACAAAGAAATCACACCCGAGATCCACAGTAGTTTAAGCGCACTCTGGGAAGTCCAGATACTTTAGGACGGTTGGATCGAGAATCCCTTGTCCGATTTACTTGTCACATGGAGGTTGGACGTCGGTTTAGCCTTCGTGTCATGCGTAAGTTAGACGGGAGCAGGATTTAGCCCTTAATCCCTGGGGATTAGGGGTGGGTCCTGTCATGGTTAACAATCTCACATCACCCGGGGGGATCTGGGGGATGTGCCTTATATGTGTGGGCGCGCATCTATCCACCATGAAGCCTTTTAGGAGCTCACTAGCTTTGGATTCCTTGGGAACTCTAAAGTTAAGCGAGTAAGGGCTAGTGCAATCCTAGAATGGGTGACCCACTGCGATGTTGCACGTGAGCTCCCGAGAACAAAATTGTGAGGGCTGAGCTAAAGAGGACAATATCCTATTGGAGAAGGTCTGGTCATGATAATTTGATATCAGAGCCCAATCCCGGTCAGAATTGAGTTTTCCAGCGAGGACACTGGGCCCCAAGGGGGTGGATTGTGAAGACCCGTGCTTTGGAGGCATAGTTAGTAATCCCACATCGCTCGGGGGGGATCTAGGGGATGTGCCTTATATGTGTGGGCATGCATCTATCCAACATGAGGTCTTTTGGGAGCTCACTAGCTTTAGGGGATGTGCCTTAAGCGAGTGACCCACTAGGATGTTGTATGTGAGCTCTTGAGAACAAACCTTTGAGGGCTGGGCCCAAAGCGGATAATATCCTATTGGAGAAAGTCGGGTTGTGACATATGACGTGCCTAGACCTCACCCATCTAAAATCGTAAGATTTTTAGGATTTAAAACTGTTGGATCAAGAACAAATGTTTTGTTACCGTAAATTAGTTGAGCACCATTACATAATCTCGAGAATTTCAAATTCTCGAATATTTTGCATAGATGATCTATAAGTGTGGCTTATAAATATGGGCGGTTGGATCAGTCGAACTATTAAATGAAATTATTGAAAATCATAAAACCACCATATTCATTAACACTTAGAAACATTTGAAGGAAACTTCAATAGTCATTTTGATTCTTTTGTTTGATTCATATGCAAACAAGTGAATTTGAATAATCAGACCGTTCAATTCATGGTAGGCCTAAACCTCATCTGCGAAAAATCGTGAGGTTTCGAGGATTTAAAACAATCAGATTATGAATAAACGTTTTGTTACCGTCGATTATTGAAATTCAAAAGTAAACTCGCTAATTATTGAACATCACTCGACAAATACGCGCATTCCTTGGCCAACATTTGTGAACCAGCTCGACAAATGTGCACATTCACCCGACAACATTTTTTTTAAGCTTTTGCTTGACGAATGTACACGTTCGATGGGAAACGTTGTTGTGTGTGGTGACTTCATCTTTTGCATTTAATGTTTTTCACTTAAATGACAACATTTTTGGATATTTTTAATTACTGAGGGTTGAGTTGATTGTTGTTATACAATTATTTGACATGTGTGTGCTACGCAGAGGATTCAAAATGATTTTTTATTGCAATGTGGAGATGTATCAAATCCAGATATTCTTAAGCTTTCAAGTGGTTCAGAATGGGAAGTTGAACTTAGAAATTGGAAGGGTGAGGTTTGGTTTGGAAAAGGTTGGAAAACCTTCTTTGAGTTTTACTCTCTAGAAAGCTGCCATTCCTTATCTTTTGGCTATGAAGGGAGTTCCAAATTCTGGGTTCGAATATTTGACAGTAATTTCATAGAGATTGAATATCCATTAGCAAAGTCCGAGATGAAACTATTTGATATGGATGATTATTCGAGTGAAGAGTCAATAGACATGTTAAAAGACGATTCAAGTGATGATTCTGCCTTCCAAGTAAAAGGCATCATATCAGATGCAAAATAAGTTCAACTTTGCAGTCACAATATGATTCAAGTGACACTTAACAATAAGAAAACATAATATGTTACATATAGAATTTAAGGATTTTCTTGACAACTGTTAATCAATATTGATTTCGCTATCCCCTTTCCAATTACCCTCGTCATCCGAGCTATGCGTACTAACTATTTCCTCAGTGATAAGTCTTGAATTAAGCATCATTTTATACCTTTTATGCTTATCTTTTAAAGTTTAAATACCAAAAAATTGTAGAAAATAACATATTTTGTGAGAAATGTGCATAATTGGATAGAGCTTGTAATTACGAGAATTTAGGCTAAAGAATTGTCTCAATCAGAGTTATATTGAAGAAGTTATGGTCGAATGAAGGGAAGCCACCAAAAAGGGCAAGGAAATTCGGTAGCATGCTACCGAGCCAATCGCAACAGCCCAAGAATAGTGTCAGCACCTGCCTGTTGAACTGCAGATGATCAGTTTAGAAGGCATGTCCTGAGTTTATGGACACATATTTGGTATGCAGCATCGACCCTCTTTACTCTTGCTTCAGCGCTCATCCACCGAGTTCTTTCTCTCCATTCATCGCGCGTCCACCGTACCAATCTGCAACCTTCCTATGTACGTTGACCACCCTCTGACCACCGAATTTCAGCCCCAATTTTGGCCAGCGCCCACCGAAAACATTCCTAAAGCTTTATTTCGAGTTTTAGGCAATATTTTAGAATAATTCCAACTTTCTTTCACACTTATTCTCCATATTCTATAAGGATTTCAATCCTATTTCCTTTTGTATTATTATTGTGACGACCCAGAAGTTCAAAAAAGGAAAATTTGGAAAATTTGAAGAAAATGACGATTTTGCCCCTGGTTATAAGGACCAAAAGCTGACATTTTGATCGGGACATTGTTTGGACTTTCCGTAAAGACCTTTGTATAGGTATCAAGACGCTGAGTCCGTAGACAGGCGGCATACGTCAATCGGAGTTTGAACGTGGAAGTTATGGGTCTAGAACTATGAGGGGCATTTTGATAATTATGTGATGTAGGGGCAAAATGGTAATTTGGGCTGATTCAGCCGTACCTAATGATTCACTAAGTTATTCAGTGACATCTGTCACTTGATTATGCCAATTAGTGCCACTAATTAGCAGGAGGTGGAGATTGAATTGGTTGTGCACCGTGTATGTGGGTATTGTAAAACATAAATAGAGCTTGATTGATCAAGATGAGTCCACCGCCCAACCCCTTGAATTACTGGATAATTGGATCAATTGAGAGGATATTAGAGTGACCAGGAGAAGAAAAATAGGAAAAACCAGAGAGGAAGAGGTGGTGTAAAACCGAAATCCAACTATTTGAAATTCAATGTGATCAAAGTCGAATTTGAAATTTTGGATGTTGATGACTGCAATTGAGCTTAGATTTAGCTTTCTGGTCCCCATGCGACTCAAACTACTTCAAAAACGAAGGAAATCCAGGGTGTTTTCGATAGGAACGGAACCCTCAAGCCTCGTGAAACCTTGAGGTTGAGTTCGAGTAATTGGAGGGGTGGAAGGACGAAATTGGCACTGGAAACAAGTCTATAAGGGTCCCACGAAGCTTTTGGATGGATCACTTGCAGACAAACGATTGGAATTGATGAACTTTGAAGAATGAACAGTGCTCGGGTGTTCTTCAAAAAATCGAGCTCAAATTGAGTGGATTGAGGTAAGGATTGGTGTAATTACAATCACAGACCTCTAATTAAGGTTTAAACGATGATGTTAGATGAATTAATTGGATGAAATCACGCAGAATTGGTGGAGTTCTGGACGGGTCGAACACACAGGCTAGCAGACCTTTATTACAGAATTCGGGTGAGAACGATGAACAGTACCCGCACTGTAGCAGGTGTGTGGCTCCCACACGCATCCACTTGTGGCGGTGCGTGAGATCCAATCTCGAGGTGAGGTCAACATGAAACTTATTCCTTCTATTGCAATGAACATTTTGGCACAGATTTCGAGTCGATCGGACATCGTTTCGACATAGTTTTGCGGGCCCAAAACGTTATATTATAGTTTAAATACGTATTTAAATCCCGGAAAATTGGGGAAAATTATATGAGATATATTGAAGTGTTAGTGACCCTAGATAATGATTTTGGACAGGAATAATGATTCTCGAAAATTTCGAAAAAATGTGCAGCTCGGAAGCGGGCAATTTGGAAGGTGCGTGAGTGGACTTTGCTTTCTAAATTTCAATGTATGCATAATCGTTTTCTATTCTTTCTATTTATGATCTCTATGCTTATGATTATGGTAATTACGATTTCCATATTTACACGTATTTTGATTGGCAATACGTAATTGTACGTATTTCGAGAATATGGTTTATGCTATACGTTGATGATGGTTTGATGAATCATTTTATATGGTTTACACATATCATGTTTTGATAATGATTTGATGATGTGACATTGGGTTTGAATGTGAATTCGGGCATGAGACCCATTTCAATAAAATATGATTTCGGATTTGGTTTTGAAATTTGGATTTCGATAGATTCTGGATTTTCTATGATTTGGGTTTAAAGACCCGGTACTATTACTGGAACTGGTTTTGGGTTTAAAGACCCGGTTGATTGATGACGAGGGAGAGCCCTTGATTGAGATGTTTTGAGTTTAAAGACTCGGTTATTGTTATATTCCTCGAGGCCTATTGATTGTGTTTTGAGTTTAAAGACTCGTTGATATCCCGGGAACGCCTGATATATGTGGTTTTGAGTTTAAAGACTCGGTGATTGAGATCTAGTAGATTGTTTGACTTGTGATTTACTGTTGATTTCCGATGTTTTCAGATGTATTGGGCAGTGGCCCGGTTTATATGGATTTATGCTTTTTTGGGCTATGTTCTCGTACTTGGATTTTGATTCATGATTTTAGGATGAGGCCATGGAATTATGGTTTTGGATATGAAATTATTTCTGATTTTTCGTAAGCGGTTTTCTAATCATGGAACTAATTGATTTTCGAATGCATGCATTGATTTTATGTGGAGGGTAGAAATGTCTTTTTTCTATAACATGTTTTATAAACTTATTTATTTTTGTCCACTCACACCTTTTATGTTTTTATTGACCCTCCAGGTCGTAGCGCGATGATCGAGGCCGATCGAGAGGTGGAGGCATGAGTGGGCACATGTATGGTTATCCTTTGTTTGGCAAGTGCTGAGGGTAATTTTTGAACTTCAGCTGACTTGTCAGACGGGAGCAGGACCGGGCACGATTATCAATGTTCCTCAGGGGACGGGTCATGTCAATTATTTTCATCCTTTTACTTGTAGGAAAGGTTTTTAGTTAGACATCTTTAATATTTAGGAAACCTTTTCCTTTTAGAATTTAAACTGTAAACTCCTATTTATTTATGGATTAATTTTCTCCTATGAATAGAGAGGATTAGGCTAATTGTAAAAGGTCACTCATTCTTTGTATCAAAGCTCTGCTTGACCAAATTTCCCTTTTTATAAAGTTTATAATTCTCGTGCAAGGTTAATTACACCATACCCCATCTTCTGCGCATTCATCCGTGGTATTGTTAGGTGTTTCCTATTGTCTCACCAAAGAGAGTTCAGTCACTTAGCATCATTTGGACTTCCTAGGAGAAAAAGTGTAACATGACTTCTTTAACCCGTAGTTATCTCTTGTCTTGATTATTTCTTATGAATTGATTATTAATCTTATCTTGGTCTTATGTTTTGTATTGATTTCAATAATATTTTAGTTTTGGTTATGTTTGAATATTGATGATTAATGCTTGATAGATGAGTTGGGCGTTCCCTAGTCTATTATTGAAAGTGTAAGGGGCTTCCCATGCATGTACTTAAGAATATGCAAACATCTCGTAAAACTAAGGTTACAGGACTTTACAGATTAAAGTTAATAAAATTCATGAATGAGTTAGGTTAAAAGATGAGTGGACCATGTAAATAGGAAGTTAGGTTAGATTAGATTAGATTGGGTTATTTAATCATGTAGGATAATAGAAACAATCAACTACGCCCTAATTAAATAATCAAACGATAATCATGCTTAGGTACCCTCAATCCCCAGTTAAGAACGATCCATACTTGTCAATGTTACATCTACACAAAAGAGTTTTAATTTTCTTATGTTTTTATCAAGTGTTGAGTGTGACTTTGTGTTTACTTTAATACTTAGTTTTAGCGTATCACTCAGCCTCACTTTTAATTGCTTCTAAGGTACTGAGATCAATAAAATTACCATCAATTGCAACTAGTGTGAATTCGTCAGTCCATACTCCTTCCACATTTAGGGCTGGTGTCAAGGAATCCTCTTTGTTTCCCCATCATCTTCATAGTATCGGTCATCAGAGTCTCAGATATTTCTATGCTTCACCATTTCAGCTAATTTTCAACCAGCACCAACTTTTGGATCATCCACATAGAATACTTGTTTCGTGGTACTAGCCAGGATGTAGAGATAACTCTCAAACCACCGAGTGTTGGTGTTGACAGAGGTACATAAATGATCCTTAATCATCCTGCTTGGGATATTTTGGTCCATATCGAACCAATGACACTTGAACAAGACCACTACCTTGCGATTTACATAAAACACCTTTACCACACTTAACAATTTTTCGTAACACCCCATATCAGCATTCACTCCATCCTCGACACGAAGATCCTATGTAACGACTTGTCCCGAATTTCAGGGATTATTGAGAAATAATCAAGGATTAGCGAGACTAATCGGGAATTAGTCGAGGATTGTCGGACGTTCAGGGTGAAATTACGAATTTGACCCTGAATAGGTGGAAAATGTTGACTTTTGACTAGGGAGGTCAAATGCACGTGGATCGAGGTCCATTATGTAGATCAAGATGATACGAGTTTATAGACATGCGACAAGTCAAATATTTGTGTTTAGGCCCAATGGATGAGTGAAAAGTGTCACTCATCCATTGCTCCTCATCTTTCATACATGCATCTATCCTCCCTTCCTATTTCATTCATCCAAACCCAAAAACCCCAAACCCAATCTCACCCATCTGAACCAGCAGGTAGGTTGCTTGAGTGAGACTGAGAGAGTGAGCGGCTGAGAGAGACTGAGACGATGGTGTGGACGGCAGAGGCATGGCGGAACGGCTGGCCGACAACCCAAGTGGACTGGTGGGGTGGGGTGGTGCCACGTGGCAGGTTATGGCTGGCCGACAGACCCCATGCGGCAAGCTATCAGAGTGTGTCACATGATAAGGAAGTTGACGTGTCAGATCCACGACAACATTGTCGGACCACGTGGACTGGTGGGGTGGTGCCACGTGGTAGTGTGTTAGGTTGTCGAAGTTGACGTGTCAATGGCATGTGTCAAGGATGACATCAGCAGATGACATCATCACGTGACGTGGAATTGTCAGAAGGTTACACATGGCACCAGTCAGGGAGTGCCACGTGGCAGGTTGTGAGAACTGACAGATGTCAGACCTGTCAGGCTGACGTCAGCAGATGACATCAGCATGACGTCAGCGTTAACTGGCGCTTGTAGACTTTGACCAGCGCTTTTGGACTTTGACTTGTGTGTGAGGGCACTTGGGCATGGATTTTGATGTGAAATTGGTCATGTTCGAAAGATTTCGACGATTTGAATTCAATGGTGGTGGTTTCAGGTCGATCAGAGGTCATTTAATAGGTCATTTGGAGGTTTTTAGCCTCAGAAAGTGTGTTCGGGACACGTTGACTGTTCCAGGAGTTTTTAGGGTTTATGATTAGGACTTGTATCAATGGATAGTGACCCTTGAGTATCATTTGGATAGGTCTGGATGTCCCAGAGACTCTGGATAGGCTTTGGATTGGCTTACGACGCAGGTTTTGGAGTGCACAACGTGAACCGACAGTGAGTGGACTTTGGTTTATAAATTATGCATGCATATATGTTTTAATGTTTTATAAATATGGTATGAAATGCAATGTTTGCATATGGTTGGATTGATGAAATGCATAAATGTTTTGTATGTTTGTTGATTATCGATTTTGAACGGTTTTATGGATTTTTGTGAAAATGGCTTTTAAGGCATGAGACCTAGTTGGATTATGGTTTTGGCTGAGATTTTAGTCAAATTTTTTTTGAAACTAAGCTTCGGGCTTGTGACCCTATGGAAATGATTTGAGATTGCGAAATGAGAACTGGACACTGATTTTATGAGTTTTTGTGGAAACCATGTTTTGGGTCGAGACACTGTGTAATACAACTGATTTCAGTTGAAAAATGAAAATATGTTTCCACCATTTTTACTATGATCATTCTCCGAGATGATAAGTATGAGAGGGCTTCCGGTTGTCAATATATTTTTTCGGAGAGAACCCTAAATGTAACGACCCGTCTCTAATTTTCGGATTAGATTAGTGACTAATCAAGGATTAGTGAGGTTAATCAGTGATTAGTGGCGTACTTTCAGAAGGACGACGCGAAATGACTATTTTGCCCCTAGAATGGGCAAAATGTTAACTTTTCGTGTTGGCGGTCAAATGGACTTTGGTCAATGACGGTGACGTAGTTCGGAACGTCACGAGTTCATAGACAGGTGGCACGTCCGATTCCGACATTCGAGGAAGAAGTTATGACGTTAAGAAGTTCATGGGTATTTTGGTAATTTGGCTAAAAGGGGCAAAATGTTGACTTTTAAACCTGGAGGTTCGATGGTCGAGGGTCGAGGACCGTTACGTAGATCGGGTTGATACGAATCCATAGACAGGCAGCACGTCGAAATCGGACTTCGAACGAGGAAGTTATGGGTCACAGAAGTTCGATTTCACTATACACGCATTACGAGGCAATGATGAGGTGGTAATATCTAATTGGGTAGATATTTAGGTGGGACCCATAGATGAGTGACAAGTCATCCCATTGGCCCAAACCCCCATTTTGTGGATCTCAAGTGTGATTGGTCCACTTGGAATAAAATATATATATATATATATATATATTTTTTTTTTTTTCACCCACCATTCATCCTAGCCCTTCATCTTCACCCTTCCCCTCATCCTGGCCGTCCATCTCATCTCCCTCTCACCTGATCACTGTCATCCTCTCTCTCTGTTTCCTCCTAACTAGAAACACCCCCCTTCATTCTCCATTCTTCCTTTGAACAAACACACACCTCACCACCCTAATCACTTATATATTCTAGTGAGGGACTGAGAAAGAGTGAAGAACCAGTGGGCTTTGTCGACGGACCACGACGGTGGCCACGGCGGAGGGAACCCGAAACCACGGGTAAGCAAGTTTGAACTTTTGAGTTTGAGTTTGTGGGGCTTTTAGTCGATTCTGTTAATGGGGTTGGCTTTCTGGTAGCTTAAGGGGAAGGTTTGGATTGGAAGTAATGGTCGAGGGCGGTGCAGATGCCCATGACGACGACTGGTTGTGGAGCCGTGAAGATTAAATCGGGAAGGTGAGATTCTTTGCGATTTTTAATGTTTTGAATAGCAAAATCGATAGGGTTTGAGATTAGGAATCTATAGGAATGAAAAAGGGAATGATTAGATTGAAAATGAACTAGTTTGGGCCTTAGACCGGTCCGGACTGGTCCAGTCTGGTTCAAACCAGAGAACTAGGTCCGTCGCGAGGTAGACGATGAACAGTGGTTGGCGCATGGGCTTCATGCGCAGGAGCTTGCAGCGACACGTGGGGGAACGTGGGACACTTTTAGGTCATGATGTCAACATGTGAAATACTCTATTTGATGTGACGAACATTTTGGGACTGGTTTCGTGTCGATCGGACACCGTCTCGATAATGTTCGGGATATCTGAAAGTTTAGGATTGAGTTTAAAAATAGTTAAAAATTCAGAAAAAATATGGGGTTTCAATGAGAGTGTAATAAGGTAGTTAGTAATCCTCTAGATTTATTTGGACAGGTTTGGGAGTCCCGGTGACGACGATTAGTCCGGTGAGGCTTACGGTACACAAATCGAGGTGGTAGATTAGGACGGTCTATGAGTGGACCTTGATTTCTAAACTGTGATGCAAGCATAAATGTTTTATATGTTTTATGGATATGATTTTATGATGTTTATTTGGATGATTGTGAATTACATGGTTTCACGCATTTCGAGGCGATCGTAAATCGAGGTTTTCGATTTTACCCTGGTTTTCCGTACTTATGGTTTTGGAAATAGTTTAATGAAATGGTTTTGGATTTGAAAAGGTAAACTCGGGTTCGAGACCCATTTGTTTTGGAAACCCTCGGACTTGAAGTCTTTTTTAGCTACATTCTCGGGCCAGAGGCCCAATTGGTTCTTGAATCGATTTAGGATTTGGAAATATGGAATCGAACACGAGACCCCTTTGATTTATGAACTCTCGGACTTGAAGTCCATTTGATTTAACGAGGCATCGGGCCGAAGGCCCAGTTGATTTACATATCGGGCTTGCAGCCCAGTTGGTTTACGAATCGAGCTCGAAGCCCAGTTGACTTACATATCAGGCACGAGGCCCATTTAGTTTACGATATCGGGCGCGAGGCCCATTGGTTTACCAAATTAGGCACGAGGCCCAGTTGGTTTACGATTCGGGCCGGAGGGCCAGTTTGTATGTGGATTCAGGCTTAGGGCCCAGTTATGTTTTAAGATTGTGATTTCGGGTCGGGGACCCATAAATGGATTTATGGTTCATGACGGTTTATGGGGACTAGCTTGAACCTTTGAAAGGTTTTTATGGTTCATGACGGTTTATGGGGACCGGGCATGAACCTTTGAAAGGTTTTGAGAATGTTTTCAAAAGATTTTTCGTATACCATCCTTTATATATGGATTGTCTCCTCCGGGGAGGGTCGTTGGCCTGAGTGGACCCCGGAGTTGTCACGGGGCAATGACTGAGTGGAGTCGCCCCCGTTGGGTTCCTTACTCTCAGAAAGGCTATGTATTATAACCCCCAGGGATGGTTATTGATCTTCAGACATTGATCTGGGTGGACCTTGGGGAGACATGGGCTTTAAGACCCCCGGGTAGCATGCGCGTAGCTCTAGATACCGTGACAGGATTGGTTATATGATATTGATGAACATGATTTCATGGATTTGCGAAATTGTGTTTTATGATGATAAATGGATTTGGGTTGAGATCCCACATGTGTTTAATATGTTCTAGTTTTCTGTAAACGGATTTGGGCAGGGGCCCGTGTGACTTGTATTTATGGAACTTGGGGCTGAGTCCCTAAATTTGGTTATTTAAACATATGTGGTTTGATGAATGGATTTACTATGCATGCATACTTTTTAGTGAAGGGCATAAAGGTTTTTTATGAAATATGTTTTATAAACTCTTTTATTTTTGTCCTCTCATAGTCTTTTTGTTTTCAATGCCCTTTAGGTTGAATACGGTGCAGACTGTAGCAGAGACCGAGACATCACATACCTCATTCGGATCCTAGCATACTCTAGTAGCCTGCGGGCTAAAGGTTCAAATTTTCCCTGGTCTGACACTTCGTGTCAGACGGGATCAGGAGCGTCCCTCGTTAATCACAGGGGGATTGGGGGAGGTCCTGACAAGTGGTATCAGAGCAGGCTTACTCTTGGAGTGTTGCGCATGTCGAGGATGTGATGTCTCAATGGGCTACAGTTCGTTATCAACCTGATAGTTAGGATTCCGATACGATAGTTAGTAGGATTGAATCGTGGATCGTTTTGGTTCGGCATTCGATGCCGGGGTTACCTTAGTTCTGTCGTGGATGACAGTATGGTACCCTACGAAAGGATGAACATAATAGTACTTTAGAGTTTTGATCGTGAAGCAGTTAGTTGGGATCCTCTTTCACGAGGTTGTAGGATCGGTTAAGACGACTGGTTAGGAGTTGTGACCATTAGATGGTCGGATTTTGTTGAGTTAGGTGGCTATGCTGCTAGGAGCAGCCGGGTTCGAGGAACCCTAGCTAGATTGACGGTAGGATTGGATTGACGTCCATACGATGTCGGGACCGTGGGGTCAGTCAGATTGTGGATTATAATGCCTTCTGCAGTTAGGTTCAGAGGAACCCTAGGTAGTGATCGTGGAACCCTAAGGTAGGGTGTATGGTTCAGAAAGGTGAGTTGGTGAGTGGTTTGACTTTGACGACTTTTCAGAGTCGAGACCGTCGGTCGGTTTAGTCATGTCAGCTTTAGTGATGGGACTGCACTCTACAGTCGAGGTTGTGTTAATCGGTTAGACTTAGTTGGTTGTCGTGCTACTTTAGCTTTGATGGATTGTTGCTGCAGCTAAGGTCATGGACGGCCTGAGTCGAGTTACGACTGGTTAGAGTTTGGTTGAACAAATTACTAGGGTTCGTACTTATCGATGGAAATCCCAGAGTGGGGATAGGGAGTCGTTAGTACGGGCAATTGATTCCGTTGGATGTGGAGTCTCGATACCGATGTCTGTTGGTTAGGTCTGCACGAATCTGTGGTAGGCACTACTACCGAGAGTGGTTGTAGTTACGGATGTTGGGAATCGGGGGACGTTCAGGGAACGTTTCCTTTTCTCGTATAAGATGTTAGGGTGACTGTACCCAGAGTTGTTGGGTACAAGAGAGGTAGAGTTTCTCGCATTCGAGTAGAGGTACGAGGTCGTCGCTTGGTATGAGCGGAGATCCAGGATTGTCTCATTTGCATAGTGTGTGCTGGTGCTAGTACTGGTGTTTCTGATGACGATAAGTCACGAGTCGGGATGTGACTCCGTCAAAATGGGCATGTATTCGGTATCTGTGGTTCGGGATTGGATCACAGATAGTGTTGGACTGGATGGGATCCAGCAATAGTTGAGAGGTGAGGACCGAGTTATGATGATCCACATCCTTTTAGATGTACGTAAATGGTGCAAGCCGATATGCGAACTTGGTAGTGAGTTAGACTGGTCACAGACACGTGGTTGATGTCCGAGTGTGTTGGTTTCGACATGGTTGGAACTTCAGAATCGAGAGAGGTCATGATTGAGGTGACGAGAGGAGTGCGGGTTTTCCGCATTGGTAATGGGTATTTCGAAGTCATTTGGGTGACTTCTCAGGTTCTGCCATGGTAGGTGATGGTTGTGTCACCAGTACGTTGATCGTGTATTAATTGGTGGACCCGGGATTTGTCTTGGATCATCAGGAGGAGTTGAGTATTTTGAAGTTAGGTGAAGGAGATTTCTCATTTTCTGCTTGGTGGCAGACGATGTTAGGTTACATGGCATGGTGAGTGCAGCGAGTTTTGTTTGCATTCACGTGGAATGAATTTTGGTGTCATCGTCTTGGATCATCCTTGATTTTCCTAGGTGGAATGACAAGGATCGTTACGTGGTAATTGGAGAGAACCCACAGTCTCGGCGTGTCTCATCGTTGACTGATATGTTTTGATGTGGGAAACTGGTTGAGGATGATGGAGCTGACTTCTTTTCGAGGTTGATCCTGTATGGTATATTACTCTGGCGAGTAGGTTTCCGACGGGGTTGGATTTGGTCAGCCTTAGATGTGTGGATGTTGGGATTGGCTTACCTATGAAGTCAATCGAATGTAATGTGTTAATCGATTGAGCAGGTAACTGATAGATTCGGTTTTGGTGCGTCTCAGTAGACGTGGATAATGTTGGATGCCTATGTAACAACCCGTCCTGAATATCGGGATTAAATATTAATTAAGTATGATCTAAAATGACTAATCGAGGATTAGTTGAGTGAAATTGGACGAATTGTGCAAAATGACCGTTTTGCCCCTGGGCGTGGGCAAAATGTTGACTTTTAGTTCGGGTGGTCAAATGAACTTTGACCGATGACTGTGACATAGTTTGGGACGTTACGAGTTCATAGACAGGTGGCACGTTCGATTCCGAAATTCGAGGAAGAAGTTATGACGTTCGGAAGTCGAGGGTATTTTGGTAATTTGGTTGAAGAGGGGCCAAATGTTGACTTTTGACCTAGGAGGTCCAATGGACGAGAGCCAAGGACCGTTACGTAGGTCGAGTCTATACGAATCCATTGACAGGCGGCATGGCGAAATCGGAGATTCGACGACGAAGTTGTGGTCACGGGAACAAAATTGATTAACCGAACGAACCGAGATTTCGATTAAAATAATATTAAAAGGTGAATAGTGATCGATGATTGAGCACACCTGGATGAGTGACAAGTGTCACCCATCCCTTGATTTAAGGTCCCTAAAATCAGCTCCATGTTTTGGGGGAAACATCATCATCTTGTTTTATTATTCTTTAAACATCTTTAATCATTTAATCATCTTTAATCATTCTTAATCATCACCTTCCATCATTCTTTTTCTTTATCTTCTTCTTTGTATTTGCTTTGAGCCGTGAACAAACAAGTCCTTCCTCATAATTCCTAATCATCATCAGCACCATTTCTTCTTCTTTATGTTTTCTTAACCCGTGAACAAGCAAAAACTGAGAGTTTGAATTATGTCCATCATTTCCCTTCCACTACTGAGCTTGAGAGTGAGAAATTGAGTGAATTGAGGATTGAAATTAACTAGGGAAAACACGGGAACATAGAGATAGAAGGAAACCAGAATCGAATTTTAGAAAATTTTGGGGGGAAAATTCGAATGTTGAGAGATGTGCTATGAGGATCAAAATTGAGTTCAATTTGGGCTTTCTGGGATTGCCACGATCAGAATCATGGAAAGAAGGAAGCAAATTGATGCCCAATCGGCTCTAAACGGACAAGACGATAGTAAGCAATTTCGAAGGTTGAGTTGTGATCTTGGAGAGATCAAACGATGAAATTGAAGTGGGGAATCAGTTTCTCATGGTCCACTGAAGCTACTGGGTGGATCAATTGAAGGAAAGCTGTTGAGATTGATGAAATTCGAAGGGTGAACAGTGCCTAGATGTTCTTCGATGTTCATCTTCGAATCGTTTGATTTGAGGTAAGTATTAGAGAAATTAAGATTACAGACCTCTAATTAGACTTAAATCGAAGCTAATTGAATGTTCAATTGAAAGAAATAAGGTTGAATTGATAGGAAATGAACCGGGTCGTCTCGCAAGTTGTAGGACCCAAATTGCAGTGAAACGGGTGAGGACGACGACACTGTAGCAAGGTGCGTGGGTTTCACGCGCAGCCACTCACGGCGGCGCGTGACGGCTCGTGGCACGAATCTCGAGGTGAGGTCAACATGACTTTTTTCCTATTTAATGTAACGAACATTTTAGGATTGGTTTCGTGTCGATCGGACACCGTTTCGATATTGTTCGGGACGTTCGAAGGTTTTGAATCGAGTTTAAAAATAGTTAAAAATTCGGGAAATTTACGGGACTTTGATTTGAGGTATATTGAGATGTTAGTGACCCTCGTTAATGATTTTGGACAGGAATTGCAATTTCCAGAATTTAAGGAAAAATGTGTAGCTCGGAAAACGAGCGATTTGGACAGTGTGTGTGAGTGGACTTTGTTTTCTAATCGTGATGCATGCACATATGATTTAAATGCTTTATTATATGATTTGATATGCTTTGGCATGATTGATGTTTCAATCCGGTGATTTCTCGATTTTATGGATTATTATATTATATTTTGGCATGATTTTCGAGAAATGATGAAATTGATGTTTTGGGCGTAGGCCCGGGATTGAAAATGATGTTTTGACTCGGGTTATGAGTTAGGAATTGAAAATGATATTTGGACTCGGTTTATGAGTCAGGGATTGTTTTCATGGATTTACGTGAAAGTGGCAACTCGGGGTTTACAGTTGCACGGATTTGCGTGAAAATGAGATTTTGGGCTTAAAACCCAATGGAATTGTGATTTTGATTGGATTTGTATTTCCATGTGATTACATGATGATATTGATGATTTTCGGATTTATAAAGTAAATCGGGACTTTGGTTTTCCGGATTTGAGGAAACTATATTTTGGGGGTGAGACCCTGTGTTGATAAATGTAACGACCCGTCCCGAATATCGGGATTTAATAATATTTAATTGTGATTTACTAATCTGGGATTAGTTGAGCGATTTCAGACGAATTGTGCAAAATGACCGTTTTGCCCTTGGGCGTGGGCAAAACGTTGACTTTTAATTCGGATGGTCAAATGGACTTTGACCGATGATCGTGACGTAGTTCGGGACGTCACGAGTTCATAGACAGGTGGCACGTTCGATTCCGACGTTCGTGGTGAAAGTTATGATGTACGGAAGTCCAGGGGCATTTTCGTAATTTGGACGATATAAGGGTGAATGTTGACTTTTCGACCGGGATGTCCGATGGCCGAGGGCCAAGGACCGTTACGTAGGTATCGTCGATATGAATCCAATGACGGGCGGCACGCATCAATCGGAGTCCGTATGACCGAGTTACGGGTCAGGATGCGTGAGGGGCATTTTGGTAATTTTCTGCACAAGGGCAGAATTGTAATTTCACACGGGGGGTACTGTTTCATTGCACTGGCCGTGAAGTGGATACTTTGTGCGATCGATCCCTTGATTGTTTATCAATTAAATGGCTGGATTGGGACGGTTTGAGGTGGAATTGCACATGGGGATTGTGCTGGCATCGATTGCACGACATGGCACTGGGTTTTCTATTGTTTTGGGACAGTGCAGGGGAACATTACACAGTGGAAATTGGATACTTTTGGATGCCTTTAACGGCTAAATTGAATTAAAAGAATGAAGAGTGAGTCGTGGGCAGTTCACTGAGATTGAGAGAGGGAAAATTGGAGTGGAAATGGTGGTGGAATGCTCAAAAAACCCGAAACTGGTTTTCTGGGAAATTCAAATTCGAACTTCCAGTTTTAGGCCAGCCCAAGCCTAATTGATGATGGATTAAGCTTTCTGGAACTTCAACGCGTCGAACCAGATCAAATGGGGCAAGCTTGGGAGCTCCTAGGGCCGTGAACGGACATGGGTGGACGGCCGGAAAACTCAAGCTTGAGTTGTGACGATTGAGGTATTGTCGAGTTCAATTAATCATGCTAATTAGTTCGTATTAGTCCTTATTAACTTCCTGTGAAGTTAATTTGATAATGGTTAAGGATTGGAGGAGTTTTGGTGATCGACCCGTTTTGGGTGATCACGGGGTTGTCGACACGATTGATCGATGGTTGATGCTAATCATGGACACAGAACCAAAATTGGTGGATTGATGATTGTTGTAGGATCAAGAAACGGATTGAATTGATATCGAATTGAGGGTGATTGAACCGGATCCTATCGCGGGCTTTCCAACCCGTTTACCAGACAAACTGGTGAAGAAGGAACACTGTAGCAGTCACTGTAGCAGGCGCGTGCTTTCACGCGCAGCCACTCACGGCGGCGCGTGACGGCGCGTGGGCACGAATCTCGAGGTGAGGTCAACATGACTTTTATCCTATACAATGTAACGAACATTTTGGGATTGGTTTCGTGTCGATCGGACACCGTCTCGATATTGTTCGGGATGTCCGAAGGTTTTAAATCGAGTTTAAAAATACTTAAAAATTCGGGAAAAATTACGGGACTTGAATAGGATGTTAATGATGAGGTTAGTAATCCTCTAATGTGATTTGGACAGGATTGGGAGTCCCGGTGATAGTGGTGTGGCCCGGGAAGGCCTATGGCAAGCGTATCGAGGCGCTCGGTTAAACGGTCTGTGAGTGACATTGGTTTCATAAATTCGATGCATGCATAACTGTTTTATGATTGTTATAATTATGATTAAATGATTTACTTTGGATATCGGTGAATTTAAAATGATTTCACGTATTTCGAGGTGAATTACGTATTTGCACGTAAACCGAGGTTTTTCTGGATTTACAAACCGATTTCCATAAAATGTGGTTGGATATGATTTCATGAAACTGTTACGAACTTGAATAAAGTAAAATCGGGCCAGGGGCCCAGTTAACTTATGAATCGGGCCAGGGGCCCAGTTAACTTGTGAATCGGACCAGGGGCCCAGTTAACTTATGAAATCGGGCCAGGGGCCCAGTTGATTTCTACATGTGATTGCGGGTCGGGGACCCTACAATGGAATTGAATAAATGTTTTCTGGTTTACATTTATATATATTCACATGCTAAAAACAAATAAACGGTTTGATGATATGGAAATTATGGTTATGGCGCGTTTCACGGTATTTGGGCTTGAGACCCGTCTGATGAAACTTAAAGATTGGTTTGGATTTTATCTATGTATATATATAATACTTTGCATGTGGATATTCAATAAAATGTATTTGTTACTGCACTGTATAGATCCTTCCATATTATATTGTCTCCTCCGGCAAGGTACCCCGGAGAGGTCACGGACGTCTAGTACGTCCAGCGTCTATGACGCTAAGCATCGGGGATGCTGTACCCGAACGGGGTTCGGGGAATGAACTCGGAAATTGAGACCCGAGTGGCACGCGTAGCCTTGTGATTGTGACCTTATTGACGTCAGGGACGTCAGACATCAGGGATGTCGGATTGGAGTGTATAGTGCAGTAGCTAAATAATGGTTATGGTTTATATTATATGCCTTATGGTTCATATTACTGGATTTATGAAATAACTCTTGTATTTACTTTTGGAAATTGAAACTAGGGCTTTGGTTTCCGGGCTAAGGCCCTAATGGTTATTTCTAAATAAATATGGGATTATTGGTTTTGGTGCATGCATATGATTTTACTGAGGGGGCATAAATGTCTTATAAATGTTTTAAACAGACTTGTTTATTTTCGTCCACTCACAGCTTTTGTTTTCAATGCCCTTCAGGTTGATTCCGGATACGACTGCAGCAGAGACTTGAGCATCGCACACCTCCTCCATCGATCCTTACGCACTCTGGAAGCCCGTTTGGGCAATGGCAATCGGTTATCCCTTGTCTGACGGCCTCTTGTCAGACGGGAGCACGTCACATTCCATGGTAATCCCGGGGGGATTGGGATGGGTCGTGTTCATAAATGATTTGTTTTCAATGCAACTGTTTTCACTGGTTTTTATGATGATGATATGTTGTGGATATTAGGGCTTTCGGGGTGGAATATGTTTCTCTCGAGAAGTGCACCCTGGATATTAGGGCTTCCGGTTGAGAATGTGTTTCCCCGGAATGAACCCTGGAGATAACTCTCTTCTCGCCTTCGAGATGGAAGTGTTTACCCCGAAGAGGTCATGTAGCACGGTCTGTTGTCGTGCAGCCGAGGAGGCTCGACTCAGATAAGATGAGCTGGATTATATGGAGATTGATCGGTGATGTGTTCACGACGATCTGGATTGTCGGCTGATGATGTGTTCACAACGACGGATTGCTGGCTGGTGATGTGTTCACAGCGGCGGATGCTCAGATTTTGAGCGGTCCTTGAGCCTATTTGATTTGCACGCGTTGCAGGGATAAACGTGACTATATGAGATTGGATATGGAAATAAGTCCCGTGGTTTTGTGGAAAATGATTTTTGAGGAACCGTTGTTTAAAGATAAAATTATTTTGAGGGAACCGTGGTTTAAGGAAAATGATTTTGAGGAAAGCATGGAATTATTGAGATAAATTGAATTTGATGAACATGAGTTTCAAAGAAAAATGTGGACATGGATTTTAGAAAAATGTGTTGATTTTATCGGTCCACTATTCATACTTGTTGATTCCCACTATTACTCATGTTTAACTGATATGCATGCATGTTTGTGAAAACTGGAGGGTAAAATGTGTCTCAATAAATGTATATATAAAGGTTCATTTTTGTCACTCAACACCTTTTCTGTTTTAATGACCTTTCAGGTCAGTGGCGCGTTAATCGAGGCTATTCGAGAGGTGGAGGTATGAGTGGACACAAGTGCAGTTATCCCATTGTTTGGCAAGTATTGGAGGGTATTTTCGGAACTTCAGTTAACTTGTCCAGACGGGAAGCAGGACCGGGCACGGTTATTTACGTCCTTAGGGGACGGGTCCCTGTCAACCTAGTTGGCATGAATGGTATGCCTTGGTAGGCGTGAGTCGGATTGGTATGTATGGGATTACGTGATTAGGAGTAAACGTTTTGCTACTAGTCTGGTGACCATGGGACTTGAAGTGAATGATGGGTTGAGTTCTGATCTATATGGTACTAGATTGGACAGATGGACTCTAGAGCTAAAACGCTTGTTTTGGTTATGACCTAGGTTATAGGCTGGTTGGATGGATGTACATACCTTGTACATCATTCGAGGTACGATACTCTGGGCAGCACTTGTGGTGTCTGGTAACCGCATATAGGATATACCAGGGGTACGTTGGTGATCGTGTTGGTAATCGGCTCAGTTCTGATACCATTGGAATAGTCGAGGACGTGGACTGGACATTGGGTACTGTGCACTGGGTCATAGTGTTTCTGATGGGTCCAGTCACACGCAGGTCGAGTGAGATTTTGGAAATTGTGTATTCAGGTTGAGTGAGGTGTGGTAAATGTATACTCAAGTTAAGTGAGTTTGGTGATTTATGTGACCACAAATAAGAATTGTGTTAGTTTTCGACTGGCGACTGTCAAGTGGCGACAGTTTGTCGGATGATTCAACGTGGAACGATGTGTGAGATTTGGTGACTCCCAGTGGGAGCAGACGTCAAGATAAATTTGGGATTGAGAAAGGAACCATCGAGTTGTTTGTGTTAGCGAAATAGTAGATTTGACAAGTGATATCAATTCGGAACGTGTGATTACTGTCATTAGACGTGGTCGAATGTGGACGATGTGACGTGAGTATTAGTGGGAACGTCTGGGTACAAAAACGTTTTGTGTTGACTAGTGGGTGTACGAGTGTACATCTGATGTGAGGTCGAAATTGCTTTCTACGAGGTGGTTGTGGAATCAGGATAGTTGGAATTTTGAGGACGAAATTAATTAAGGAGGGAAGGTTGTAACGACCCGTCCCGATGTCCGGGATTAGATTAGTGACTAATCAAGGAATTAGTGAGGTTAATCAGTGATTAATGGGGTACTTTCGGAAGGACGACGTGAATGACGATTTTGCCCTATAATGGAGCAAAACATTGACTTTTCATGTTGGCGATCAAATGGACTTTGGCCGATGACTGTAACGTAGTTCGAGACGTCACAAGTTCATAGAAAGGTGGCACGTTCGATTCTGACATTCGAGAAAGAAGTTATGACGTTCGGAAGTTCATGGGTATTTTGGTAATTTGGCTAAAAGGGCAAAATATTGGCTTTTGACGCCGATGACCGTTACATAGATCGGGTCGATACGAATCCATTGACAGACGGCACGTTTGAAATCGACTTCGAACGGGGAAGTTATGGGTCACAGAAGTTTGATTTCACTATGCATGCATTACGAGGCAATGATGAGGTGGCAATATCTAATTGGGGCAGATATTTAGGTGGGACCCATGGATGTGTGACAAGTGTCACTCATCCCATTAACCCAAACCCCCATTTTGTGGATCTCAATTGTGATTGTACAATTGGAATAATATATATATATATATATATATATAATTTACCCATCATTCATCCTAGCCCTTCATCTTCACCCTTCCCCTTCATCCTGGTCGTCCATCTCATCTCCCTCTCACCTGATCACTATCATCCTCCCTCTCTGTTTCATCCTAACCCGAAACACCCCCCCCTCCATTCTCCATTCTTCCTTTGAAAAAAACACACACCTCACCACCCTAATCACTTATATATTCTAGTGAGGGACTGAGAGAGAGGTGAAAAACCAGTGGGCTGGTCGACGGGCCACGGCGGAGGGAACTCGAAACCACGGGTAAGTAAGTTTGAATTTTTGAGTTTGAGTTTGTGGGGCTTTTAGTCGATTCTGTTAATGGGGTTGTCTTTCTGGTAGCTTAAGTGGAAGGTTTGGACTGGGAAGTGACGGTCGAGGGCGGTGCAAACGTCCAGGACGGTGATTGGTTGTGGAGCCGTGAAGGATAAAATCAATAAGGTGAGCTTCTTAGTCATTTTTCATGTTTTGAATAGCTAAATCGATAGGGTTTGAGATTATGAATCTATAGGAATGAAAAAGGGAAAGATTGGATTGAAAATGAATGAGTTTAAGCCCTGGACCGGTCCAGACCGGTCCGGTCCGTCGCTAGGTTGACGATGAACAGTGGTTGGCGCGTCGGCTTCACGCGCAAGCCACTTGTAGCGATGCGTGGGGGCCCGTGGGACATTTTTAGGTCATGATGTCAACATGTGAAATACTCTATTCGATGTAACGAACATTTTGGGACCGGTTTCGTATCGATCGGACACCATCTCGATAAATGTTCGGGGACATCCGAACGTTTAGGATCGAGTTTAAAAATAGTTAAAAATTTGAGAAAATTACGGGGTTTCAATGAGAGGTTAATAAGGTAGTTAGTAACCCTATAGATTGATTTGGATAGGTTTTGGGAGTCTCGGTGATAACGATTAGCCAGGTGAGGGCTCACGGCACGCAAATCGAGGCGACAGCTTAAGACGGTCTGTGAATGGACCCTTGATTTCTAAAACTTGTGATGCATGCATAAATGTTTTATATGCTTTATGGATATGATTCTATGATGTTGATTTAGACGATTATGTATTACATGGTTTCACGCATTTCAAGGAAATTTACGTGCTTGCACGTAAATCGAGGTTTTCGGTTTTACACTGGTTTTCAGTACTTATGGTTTTGGAAATAGTTTAATGAAATGGGTTTGGATTTGAAAAGGTGAACCCTATTTCGAGACCCATTTTGTTTGGAAACCCTCGGACTCGAAGTCCTTTTTAGATATGTTCTCGGGCTAGAGGCCCAATTTGTTCTTGAATCGATTTCGGATTTGGAAATATGGAATCGGGCACGAGACCCCTTTGATTTACGAACTCTCTCGGACTTGAAGTCCATTTCGATTTAATGAGGCATCGGGCCGGAAGGCCCAATTGATTTACGTATCGGGCACGAGGCACAGTTTGTTTACGATTCGGGTCGGAGGCCCAGTTTGTATGTGGATTCGAGCTTCGGGCCTAGTTATGTTTTAAGATTGTGATTTCAGGTCGGGGACCCATAATGGATTTATGGTTCATAACGGTTTATGGGGACCGGTATGAACCCTTGAAAGGTTTTCATGGTTCATGACGGTTTATGGGGGACCGGGCATGAACCCTTGAAAGGTTTTGAGAATTTTTTCGGAAGGTTTTGAGAATTTTTTCAAAAGGTTTTTCATATACCATCCTTTATATATGGATTGTCTCCTCCGGGGAGGGTCTTTTAGCCTGGGTGGACCCCGGAGTAGTCACGGAGCACTCACTGAGTGGCGTCGCCCCCGTTGGGTTCCTTACTCTCAGAAAGGCTATGTATTATAACCCCCAGGGAGGGTCATTGATCTACGGACATTGATCTGGGTGGACCCTGGGGAGACTTGGGCTTTGAGACCCCGGGTAGCATGCATGTAGCTCGAGATACCGTGACAGGATTGGTTATATGATATTGATGAACATGATTTCATGGATTTGAGAAATGTGTTTAATGATGATAAATGGATTTGGGCTGAGATCCCACATGTATTTAATATATTCTAGTTTTTCTGTAAATGGATTTGGGCACGGGGCCCAGTGTGACTTGTATTTAAGGAACTTGGGGCTGAGTCCCTAAATTGGTTGTTTAAACATATGTCGTTTGATGAGTGGATTTACTATACATGCATGCTTTTTAGTGAAGGCATAAAGGTCTTTTATGAAATATGTTTTATAAACTCTTTTATTTTTGTCCACTCACAGTCTTTCTGTTTTTCAATGTCCTTCAGGTTGAATACGGTGTGGACTGTAGCAGAGATCGAGACGTCATATACATCCTCCGGATCCTGGCGTATTCTGGAAGCCTACGGCTAAAGGATCTAATTTTCCCTGGTCTGACACTCCGTGTCAGACGAGTTCAGGAGCGTCCCTCGTTAATCCCCGGGGGATTGGGACGGGTCCTGACACTGGAGATAACCCTCGCCTCCGGGATGGGATGTGTTCGCCAGAGAGGTCATGAAGCACTACCTCTTGTCGTGCAGCCAAGGGAGGCTCGACTCAGGAGTGCTGGTGTTATATGGACATCGATCGATAATGCGTTCATGACGATTTGGAACGTCTACCGGTAATGTGTTCACAGTGACGTACTCGGATTTGAGCTGTCCTGGTGCTTATTTGAACGTGTTACACAGAAGACGCGACTTATGGTGAATGAGATGTGACAGAGGTTAGATATGAGAATGAGTCCCGTGGTTTTTAACCATTAATTTGTGTACAGAGATTTTGAAATGTGTTGGTTTTACGATGATTGCATCGATTTTCGTATATACTATTTTACATGAAAGAAATGGTTCTTAGATTGATATGAATGCATGCTTTGTGAAAACGGAGGGTGAAATCAATATTTTGGAAAATGAATTAGTAAATGCTTATTTTTGTTCACTCACACTTTTGGTTGTTTTTGACACCCTTCAAGTTGATCGCGGATGCGGGCTGTAGTAGAGATTGAGACATCACATGCCGTCGCGTACTCTGAAAATCATTGCACACTCTGGTAACCCCGAGCGGGTTACCGTTTTATCCCTGGTCTGGCACGTGGTGTCAGATAGGAGCAGGGCACATCCCGTGATAATCCAGGGGGATTGGGATGGGTCATGTCATCCTGTTGCTTTGAGTAACAAATTTGTCATCTCGTTTTGTGCACACGAACTTAACTCTATTAACGTGACAACCAGTGTATGTTTCTCCTCAAAATGGGCCAATGACAACCTGCATTAATTATTTTTTGAGTATTGCAAGTTGTTATCTCTCAAACTGTGTCATCTAGTAAGAAAACATAAAAATTTAGTCTAGTTAACTTAAAAATAATTAAATATAATATTTGACTTACATGTGAGGAAGACCAATGTGGAAATAATTGTTTGTCCATTTCCTACAAATTGGAAGGATATTAGGAATTCATCAATGCCTCGTGCTGGTCATTGAATATCCAAACTTTGTCACAGTTGCTTAGTATGAACCAATGAGTCATCACCATGTCGCTATTGGTGACCGACTATGAGACTAGACCATTACCAAACAGTTGTGCAAGTTGGGCAAATACATATAGGGTCTCTAGACATTGACCACCATCATCGTTGTGTGGGACCCTGTGGAAAGAAGTTTCAACATTTCAAAGGTACATTGCACAAAATGTAGGTGACTCTTTTGTAATGTATGCCTCCGTTATAGAGTCTTCAAGATGTGTCATGTTTCCGACGTACCAATTGTAGGTATCTAACACTTCTGCAAGGAAATATACAAAATGATTCACATATATACATTATATTAAGAAAATGGTACCATTAGTAGGAATAATTTATACCCTTCGATTGGGTACATCCAACAATAGTGAACCGAGCCCACTAACATTGCCTCATCCGGAAGATGTATTAGTAGGTGCACTATTAGATCAAAAAATGTGTGTGGATATATTTGCTCGATGAAACAAATGATGTAGACAATATCCTCTTTAATTGTTCGAGGTGCACCTTTGCCAATGACTTGGCACATAGTATTTGGAAGAATTGCGATTAATAAACTATCGTCTCAATAACTTTAGGCTCCAAGTAGGACCGAATACCAATCGAAATGAGTTGTTATCGAAAAACATAATAGTCATGACTTTTCCTACCATATAGGGTGCCACAATTAGTGCTAACATTTCGGGAGATGTTTCTTGCATGCCCATTGGGAAATTTCACACCCCTGCAACCACTTAAGAATTTTTTTCTTATTCTCTAGCGTAAATGTATAACTTGAATGAGCCATGATGTATTTGCCATTGACAACTTAGCCCACAAATGTCACCGAATGCCCATATCTTTGCATACCCATATGAGTTTTTTTGGTGCCTTTCGACTTGCCTTCAATCGAAAAAGTTATTCCCACAAGACTCTCAACAACATTCTTCTTTATGTGCATAGGATTCGTAATATGTTTGATTTTCTATTTTTTCCAATACGGCAACCGAAAGAATATGCTCTTTTTAGTCCAGTTTTCCTATTTAGCAGGTTTTGGGCCTTATGTGACGAATGTTGGATGATGTTTAAGATAGCTAATATCACATCACTAGACCTTTCCCTTAGTCATGGTCGTAGCCTCTATTTTACCATCAAATGAGTAAGACTGCATACGCCACCAATGATCCAGGGTAGAAATCTTCTCATGTCCAAATCGCATACCTTTGATGCGTACCAAAAGGACGTTGTGTCTGGGTCCATATGTTGGGCAAGCAAGATAGCACTTCGTGCTCCATCCAGCCAACTTACGGTAAGGTAGAAAAAATCATTAATTGTCCACATTACAACCGCTTGTAGAGTGAACATTCCTCCATTGCACGTGTCAGATGTTTGAACACCATTTCCCCACAAATCCACGAGCTCATGAACCAACAGCCGCAAATAAATGTAGATGAAATTACTCGGCGATTTGGGCCCCGGTATCAAAGTGCTGAGGATTGTGAATTCTTTTTTCATGAATCTCCAAGGAGGCAAGTTATACAGAACTACAACTACCGATCAAGTGCTATAGAGCCTTGCAAAACTCCCAAAAGGATTAAAACAGCCAGTAGCAAGTCCTAATATGAGATTTCTTGGCTCTACGAAAAAATCAGGATACATCTTATCAAATTCCTTCCAAACTTCTCAATTGGCCAGATGCCTCAGTCAATCGTCATCAATGCATTTATCGTCGTGCCACCTCATATCACGGGTTGTGTGAGACGACATGAAGAATCTTTGTAACCTTTGTTTTAGTGAAAAATAACGCAATACCGTATTTGAAATCTTGTTATTTTGAAATCTAGGCTCATTGCATACGGGACATTTGTCCAGTTGCTCGAATTAACCTTAAAATAATGCATATTTTTTCTTACATGTATGGATCTTCACATACCCTAAACGAGATCCATCAAGAGCTTTTTTGAGATATAATGATCTTTAGAGAGATAGTTGTCTTTAGGGAATATTTGGATGATGATATCGATCATGTGATCAAAATGTTTGTTCGTTTGATTATACACAAACTTTCATGTGCATCAATTTCACAACTAGCCCTAGAATCGAAATGGATTTACAACCATTGTATAATTCGTGTTGAGTTTCTTTCAATAACCGCTCGTAATGGAGATCCGACTCTTCGGATCAAGACCTATGGGACTCATTATCCATATCAACCACTCAAGATTTGGTGCCCAGCTCAACGTTCGGGTGAATCTCGACTCAAGATTCGGAGCCCAGCTCGATGTCTGAGTCGTCATTTCCACACTACTCTCAGGATTCAGAGCTAAACTTGACATCTGAGACTAACCAACATCCACATATACACCACTCAGGATTCGAAGCCTAGCTCAACGTCCGAGTGAATACTGACCTAGGAATTTAGAGCCTTGCTCGACACCTGAGTTAGCACCAGTCTCAAGATTCGAGAGCCCTACTCAACGTCAGAGACTACCAATCACCACCCACATAGGATCTGGAGCCTAGCTAGACGTCTAAATGGTCCATCCTACAACACTAGTCCTCAGGAAAAGGGCCTAGCCAGACGTCCGAGGACTATCCACAATCCGCTCAAATATACTAAGACCTGTCCGTAAATACAACCAAGCACACATCTCGAGAGAAAAATATATTGATCACAAATCGTGCAAAATCACAATCAGTTATCATTTCATCATCCATATACTATCATCATACCATCACTAGAATAATCATCAAGCTCAACATATAGCTATTCTTTAACCAATTTACAATCTCATAAATCGTGCATTAAGCAATTTTCATAAAAAAAAATCCCATTTTCATTTAACATTCTTAGATAAATCATTCTTAATCTTGTCTCACATTATCTAGTCAAACCAAATTCGAAATCAAAGCTTGGTCTAACCATCAAAACATATGCAGTATTTCCATTATATCCTTAGAATTCACGAAAAACATATTTCATTTTATTATCATTTAAATCATGTCAAAAAAATACTTAAACACAAAGCTTATATTTCAAAAAGCAAAATATCTGAAGTCGTGCTCTAATACTACGTTGATAGGACACATCGCCAAAATTCGTGAAAAGTCGAACATGCCCTGCTCCTGTCTGCCAATCTCTAGCAGAATAGGGATTTCCTTATTTCGTTAATTCAAACTTCGGTTTAATTCTTAACTAAAAAGATTTTATCCCCTACAAGCTTCCGCCACGTCTAACCCACTTACCCCGCATGAGTAGGAGAATCTACCAATTCAATCATATTCAGATTCCATTTAAATTATTATCATCATCATTATGGCATCGTCATCCATTCGTATATGCTATAATTTATATTGTATTAAGTAATCATAATTATATGATGAATTATGTCATCAAACATTAGCTCAGTAATTACTTATCTTATGTCTTACCTAACATCCATAATTAGAGCATCATTAACAAAAGTATGATCACATACAACAATCACTATAACATGTCATTATCAAAAGTAAACTTGTACACATTAATTTTCCCAAGTGAATATTAGGTTTAGCTCTCAAACTCCTTAAGATTATTCTTGAACTGTAACATGAACATTGAATTATGCATTAGTATCAAATCCGGGTGTTTGCATTCATTAAATTTCATTTTTTATAATACTAGAATTGATCACATAATAAATTAGTATTTATTATGGATTTTTAAGTAGAACATAAATTTAAACTACCATAACTGTCTCATACAATGTCCAATTAATTTCAAACTTGAACCATTAAATACAGAACTTAAAACTAAAGAACTTTTATGTTGGCCAGATTTCTAGCCGAGGTGGAACGCGCCTCCATACTCCGATCAAAGGTGATGCGCATGGTGGCTACACACCACTATTCATCGTCTTCAAGCTTCATAATTCAAATTAGGGTTACTGCAAACCAGGTCGTCCGACTCACGACTAGAACCCGACTGTATTGGGCCTCACAATCACTAGCCAATATGC
>CM064874.1:39830394-39889270 GCA_032719365.1 Prinsepia uniflora | reverse complement strand
CATGGATGTGTGACAAGTGTCACTCATCCCATTAACCCAAACCCCCATTTTGTGGATCTCAATTGTGATTGGTACAATTGGAATAATATATATATATATATATATATATATTTTACCCATCATTCATCCTAGCCCTTCATCTTCACCCTTCCCCTTCATCCTGGTCGTCCATCTCATCTCCCTCTCACCTGATCACTATCATCCTCCCTCTCTGTTTCATCCTAACCCGAAACACCCCCCCCTCCATTCTCCATTCTTCCTTTGAAAAAACACACACCTCACCACCCTAATCACTTATATATTCTAGTGAGGGACTGAGAGAGAGTGAAAAACCAGTGGGCTTGGTCGACGGGCCACGGCGGAGGGAACTCGAAACCACGGGTAAGTAAGTTTGAATTTTTGAGTTTGAGTTTGTGGGGCTTTTAGTCGATTCTGTTAATGGGGTTGTCTTTCTGGTAGCTTAAGTGGAAGGTTTGGACTGGAAGTGACGGTCGAGGGCGGTGCAAACGTCCAGGACGGTGATTGGTTGTGGAGCCGTGAAGGTTAAATCAATAAGGTGAGCTTCTTAGTCATTTTTCATGTTTTGAATAGCTAAATCGATAGGGTTTGAGATTATGAATCTATAGGAATGAAAAAGGGAAAGATTGGATTGAAAATGAATGAGTTTAAGCCCTGGACCGGTCCAGACCGGTCCGGTCCGTCGCTAGGTTGACGAATGAACAGTGGTTGGCGCGTCGGCTTCACGCGCAGCCACTTGTAGCGATGCGTGGGGGCCCGTGGGACATTTTTAGGTCATGATGTCAACATGTGAAATACTCTATTCGATGTAACGAACATTTTGGGACCGGTTTCGTATCGATCGGACACCATCTCGATAATGTTCGGGACATCCGAACGTTTAGGATCGAGTTTAAAAAATAGTTAAAAATTTGAGAAAATTACGGGGTTTCAATGAGAGGTTAATAAGGTAGTTAGTAACCCTATAGATTGATTTGGATAGGTTTGGGAGTCTCGGTGATAACGATTAGCCAGGTGAGGCTCACGGCACGCAAATCGAGGCGACAGCTTAAGACGGTCTGTGAATGGACCTTGATTTCTAAACTGTGATGCATGCATAAATGTTTTATATGCTTTATGGATATGATTCTATGATGTTGATTTAGACGATTATGTATTACATGGTTTCACGCATTTCAAGGAAATTTACGTGCTTGCACGTAAATCGAGGTTTTCGGTTTTACACTGGTTTTCAGTACTTATGGTTTTGGAAATAGTTTAATGAAATGGTTTTGGATTTGAAAAGGTGAACCCTATTTCGAGACCCATTTGTTTTGGAAACCCTCGGACTCGAAGTCCTTTTTAGATATGTTCTCGGGCTAGAGGCCCAATTTGTTCTTGAATCGATTTCGGATTTGGAAATATGGAATCGGGCACGAGACCCCTTTGATTTACGAACTCTCGGACTTGAAGTCCATTTGATTTAATGAGGCATCGGGCCGAAGGCCCAATTGATTTACGTATCGGGCACGAGGCACAGTTTGTTTACGATTCGGGTCGGAGGGCCCAGTTTGTATGTGGATTCGAGCTTCGGGCCTAGTTATGTTTTAAGATTGTGATTTCAGGTCGGGGACCCATAAATGGATTTATGGTTCATAACGGTTTATGGGGACCGGTATGAACCCTTGAAAGGTTTTCATGGTTCATGACGGTTTATGGGGAACTCGGGCATGAACCCTTGAAAGGTTTTGAGAATTTTTTTCGGAAGGTTTTGAGAATTTTTTTCAAAAGGTTTTTCATATACCATCCTTTATATATGGATTGTCTCCTCCGGGGAGGGTCTTTAGCCTGGGTGGAACCCCGGAGTAGTCACGGAGCACTCACTGAGTGGCGTCGCCCCCGTTGGGTTCCTTACTCTCAGAAAGGCTATGTATTATAACCCCCAGGGAGGGTCATTGATCTACGGACATTGATCTGGGTGGACCCTGGGGAGACTTGGGCTTTGAGACCCCGGGTAGCATGCATGTAGCTCGAGATACCGTGACAGGATTGGTTATATGATATTGATGAACATGATTTCATGGATTTGAGAAATTGTGTTTAATGATGATAAATGGATTTGGGCTGAGATCCCACATGTATTTAATATATTCTAGTTTTCTGTAAATGGATTTGGGCACGGGCCCAGTGTGACTTGTATTTAAGGAACTTGGGGCTGAGTCCCTAAATTTGGTTGTTTAAACATATGTCGTTTGATGAGTGGATTTACTATACATGCATGCTTTTTAGTGAAGGGCATAAAGGTCTTTTATGAAATATGTTTTATAAACTCTTTTATTTTTGTCCACTCACAGTCTTTCTGTTTTCAATGTCCTTCAGGTTGAATACGGTGTGGACTGTAGCAGAGATCGAGACGTCATATACATCCTCCGGATCCTGGCGTATTCTGGAAGCCTACGGGCTAAAGGATCTAATTTTCCCTGGTCTGACACTCCGTGTCAGACGAGTTCAGGAGCGTCCCTCGTTAATCCCGGGGGGATTGGGACGGGTCCTGACACTGGAGATAACCCTCGCCTCCGGGATGGGATGTGTTCGCCCAGAGAGGTCATGAAGCACTACCTCTTGTCGTGCAGCCAAGGGAGGCTCGACTCAGGAGTGCTGGTGTTATATGGACATCGATCGATAATGCGTTCATGACGATTTGGAACGATCTACCGGTAATGTGTTCACAGTGACGTACTCGGATTTGAGCTGTCCTGGTGCTTATTTGAACGTGTTACACAGAAGACGCGACTTATGGTGAATGAGATGTGACAGAGGTTAGATATGAGAATGAGTCCCGTGGTTTTTAAACCATTAATTTGTGTACAGAGATTTTGAAATGTGTTGGTTTTACGATGATTGCATCGATTTTCGTATATACTATTTTACATGAAAGAAATGGTTCTTAGATTGATATGAATGCATGCTTTGTGAAAACGGAGGGTGAAATCAATATTTTGGAAAATGAATTAGTAAATGCTTATTTTTGTTCACTCACACTTTTGGTTGTTTTTGACACCCTTCAAGTTGATCGCGGATGCGGGCTGTAGTAGAGATTGAGACATCACATGCCGTCGCGTACTCTGAAAATCATTGCACACTCTGGTAACCCCGAGCGGGTTACCGTTTTATCCCTGGTCTGGCACGTGGTGTCAGATAGGAGCAGGGCACATCCCGTGATAATCCAGGGGGATTGGGATGGGTCATGTCATCCTGTTGCTTTGAGTAACAAATTTGTCATCTCGTTTTGTGCACACGAACTTAACTCTATTAACGTGACAACCAGTGTATGTTTCTCCTCAAAATGGGCCAATGACAACCTGCATTAATTATTTTTTGAGTATTGGCAAGTTGTTATCTCTCAACTGTGTCATCTAGTAAGAAAACATAAAAATTTAGTCTAGTTAACTTAAAAATAATTAAATATAATATTTGACTTACATGTGGAGGAAGACCAATGTGGAAATAATTGTTTGTCCATTTCCTACAAATTGGAAGGATATTAGGAATTCATCAATGCCTCGTGCTGGTCATTGAATATCCAAACTTTGTCACAGTTGCTTAGTATGAACCAATGAGTCATCACCATGTCGCTATTGGTGACCGACTATGAGACTAGACCATTACCAAACAGTTGTGCAAGTTGGGCAAATACATATAGGGTCTCTAGACATTGACCACCATCATCGTTGTGTGGGACCCTGTGGAAAGAAGTTTCAACATTTCAAAGGTACATTGCACAAAATGTAGGTGACTCTTTTGTAATGTATGCCTCCGTTATAGAGTCTTCAAGATGTGTCATGTTTCCGACGTACCAATTGTAGGTATCTAACATTCTGCAAGGAAATATACAAAATGATTCACATATATACATTATATTAAGAAAATGGTACCATTAGTAGGAATAATTTATACCCTTCGATTGGGTACATCCAACAATAGTGAACCGAGCCCACTAACATTGCCTCATCCGGAAGATGTATTAGTAGGTGCACTATTAGATCAAAAAATGTGTGTGGATATATTTGCTCGATGAAACAAATGATGTAGACAATATCCTCTTTAATTGTTCGAGGTGCACCTTTGCCAATGACTTGGCACATAGTATTTGGAAGAATTGCGATTAATAAACTATCGTCTCAATAACTTTAGGCTCCAAGTAGGAACCGAATACCAATCGAAATGAGTTGTTATCGAAAAAACATAATAGTCATGACTTTTCCTACCATATAGGGTGCCACAATTAGTGCTAACATTTCGGGAGATGTTTCTTGCATGCCCATTGGGAAATTTCACACCCTGCAACCACTTAAGAATTTTTTTCTTATTCTCTAGCGTAAATGTATAACTTGAATGAGCCATGATGTATTTGCCATTGACAACTTTAGCCCACAAATGTCACCGAATGCCCATATCTTGCATACCCATATGAGTTTTTTTGGTGCCTTTCGACTTGCCTTCAATCGAAAAAGTTATTCCCACAAGACTCTCAACAACATTCTTCTTTATGTGCATAGGATTCGTAATATGTTTGATTTTCTATTTTTTCCAATACGGCAACCGAAAGAATATGCTCTTTTTAGTCCAGTTTTCCTATTTAGCAGGTTTTGGGCCTTATGTGACGAATGTTGGGATGATGTTTAAGATAGCTAATATCACATCACTAGACCTTTCCCTTAGTCATGGTCGTAGCTCTATTTTACCATCAAATGAGTAAGACTGCATACGCCACCAATGATCCCAGGGTAGAAATCTTCTCATGTCCAAATCGCATACCTTTGATGCGTACCAAAAGGACGTTGTGTCTGGTCCATATGTTGGGCAAGCAAGATAGCACTTCGTGCTCCATCCAGCCAACTTACGGTAAGTAGAAAAATCATTAATTGTCCACATTACAACCGCTTGTAGAGTGAACATTCCTCCATTGCACGTGTCAGATGTTTGAACACCATTTCCCCACAAATCCACGAGCTCATGAACCAACAGCCGCAAATAAATGTAGATGAAATTACTCGGCGATTTGGGCCCCGGTATCAAAGTGCTGAGGATTGTGAATTCTTTTTTCATGAATCTCCAAGGAGGCAAGTTATACAGAACTACAACTACCGATCAAGTGCTATAGAGCCTTGCAAAACTCCCAAAAGGATTAAAACAGCCAGTAGCAAGTCCTAATATGAGATTTCTTGGCTCTACGAAAAAATCAGGATACATCTTATCAAATTCCTTCCAAACTTCTCAATTGGCCAGATGCCTCAGTCAATCGTCATCAATGCATTTATCGTCGTGCCACCTCATATCACGGGTTGTGTGAGACGACATGAAGAATCTTTGTAACCTTTGTTTTAGTGAAAAATAACGCAATACCTTATTTGAAATCTTGTTATTTTGAAATCTAGGCTCATTGCATACGGGACATTTGTCCAGTTGCTCGAATTAACCTTAAAATAATGCATATTTTTTCTTACATGTATGGATCTTCACATACCCTAAACGAGATCCATCAAGAGCTTTTTTGAGATATAATGATCTTTAGAGAGATAGTTGTCTTTAGGGAATATTTGGATGATGATATCGATCATGTGATCAAAATGTTTGTTCGTTTGATTATACACAACTTTCATGTGCATCAATTTCACAACTAGCCCTAGAATCGAAATGGATTTACAACCATTGTATAATTCGTGTTGAGTTTCTTTCAATAACCGCTCGTAATGGAGATCCGACTCTTCGGATCAAGACCTATGGGACTCATTATCCATATCAACCACTCAAGATTTGGTGCCCAGCTCAACGTTCGGGTGAATCTCGACTCAAGATTCGGAGCCCAGCTCGATGTCTGAGTCGTCATTTCCACACTACTCTCAGGATTCAGAGCTAAACTTGACATCTGAGACTAACCAACATCCACATATACACCACTCAGGATTCGAAGCCTAGCTCAACGTCCGAGTGAATACTGACCTAGGAATTTAGAGCCTTGCTCGACACCTGAGTTAGCACCAGTCTCAAGATTCGAAGCCCTACTCAACGTCAGAGACTACCAATCACCACCCACATAGGATCTGGAGCCTAGCTAGACGTCTAAATGGTCATCCTACAACACTAGTCTCAGGAAAAGGGGCCTAGCCAGACGTCCGAGACTATCCACAATCCGCTCAAATATACTAAGACCTGTCCGTAAATACAACCAAGCACACATCTCGAGAGAAAAATATATTGATCACAAAATCGTGCAAAATCACAATCAGTTATCATTTCATCATCCATATACTATCATCATACCATCACTAGAATAATCATCAAGCTCAACATATAGCTATTCTTTAACCAATTTACAATCTCATAAATCGTGCATTAAGCAATTTTCATAAAAAAAATCCCATTTTCATTTAACATTCTTAGATAAATCATTCTTAATCTTGTCTCACATTATCTAGTCAAACCAAATTCGAAATCAAAGCTTGGTCTAACCATCAAAACATATGCAGTATTTCCATTATATCCTTAGAATTCACGAAAACATATTTCATTTATTATCATTTAAATCATGTCAAAAAAATACTTAAACACAAAGCTTATATTTCAAAAAGCAAAATATCTGAAGTCGTGCTCTAATACTACGTTGATAGGACACATCGCCAAAATTCGTGAAAAGTCGAACATGCCCTGCTCCTGTCTGCCAATCTCTAGCAGAATAGGGATTTCCTTATTTCGTTAATTCAAACTTCGTTTAATTCTTAACTAAAAAGATTTTATCCCCTACAAGCTTCCGCCCACGTCTAACCCACTTACCCCGCATGAGTAGGAGAATCTACCAATTCAATCATATTCAGATTCCATTTAAATTATTATCATCATCATTATGGGCATCGTCATCCATTCGTATATGCTATAATTTATATTGTATTAAGTAAATCATAATTATATGATGAATTATGTCATCAAACATTAGCTCAGTAATTACTTATCTTATGTCTTACCTAACATCCATAATTAGAGCATCATTAACAAAAGTATGATCACATACAACAATCACTATAACATGTCATTATCAAAAGTAAACTTGTACACATTAATTTTCCCAAGTGAATATTAGGTTTAGCTTCTCAAACTCCTTAAGATTATTCTTGAACTGTAACATGAACATTGAATTATGCATTTAGTATCAAATCCGGTGTTTGCATTCATTAAATTTCATTTTTATAATACTAGAATTGATCACATAATAAATTAGTATTTATTATGGATTTTTAAGTAGAACATAAATTTAAACTACCATAACTGTCTCATACAATGTCCAATTAATTTCAAACTTGAACCATTAAATACAGAACTTAAAACTAAAGAACTTTTATGTTGGCCAGATTTCTAGCCGAGGTGGAACGCGCCTCCATACTCCGATCAAAGGTGATGCGCATGGTGGCTACACACCACTATTCATCGTCTTCAAGCTTCATAATTCAAATTGGGTTACTGCAAACCAGGTCGTCCGACTCACGACTAGAACCCGACTGTAATTCCTTTGTTTTACATCCATTTCTCATATTTCATTCATCAAACTAAATCTTCTCAACCCTAGAAACCTTCCTATGACATCCAAAACATATAAAACGTGCTAGAGATTAGAGTTCATACCGTCCACTTTCGGCCATGGAGAACAGCTCCTTCCCACCACAATCTAGTGTCCTAACCTCCCCTATTTTGAGCATAGAACAACCCTAGGGCCTTTAGAAGGACACGGGGATCCTTGCTTTCGGCGATCTTAGGCCAAAACCAAAAACCAGATTCTAACCACATGGGTGCATGGCTTTCAGATCATTGTTCCATCCCCTTTCCTCATTGTCTTCACGCCATTTTCTCCCCATTTTTTTCGTCTTCTTCTCTTCCTATTCTCTCCCTTTGCCTTTCTCATTTCCTCACGTTTTCCTTTTCTTTCTTGTTTTTCTTCTATTTTTAGCCTACTACCACCGAAGCACCCAAACCCACCCACACTATCATATTTATAAAGTAGGTAGGTCGGTGAGAAAGATGAGAGGGAATTATGGAGAATTTTCTAGAAACACCACACATGATTCACATGTCAATTTGGTAAAATTACCAAATTACACTTCAAGCCAAAATTACCATAATGCCCCTAGCTATTTTTGACCCATAACGAGTCTATTCGATCTCCGTTTTTGGCATGACGCCTATCTACATATTTAGGAGCTCAAGAACTTTATAACAATTCTTTCAGAACATCCAAAAAGTCTCCTGATAAAAAGGTCAACATTTTAACCCCATAAGGGAAAAATTGTGACTTTACTTTTTCTCCACCATCCGGGGCGTTACACTGCCTCTCAAAAGTTACCACAACCCCTAAAAGCTCTGGTGGTTGAGGGGGTGTTGATAGGTGTTGGATATGGAGAGGTGGTAGAAGGGTCGTGGTCTCACGACTAGAGTAAGGCGATGAAGTGGTTGAGCAATTTTTGAAGTTTGGCCAGTGTGCGTGTTTGCATGTCATAGGACCAAAGTGCCCAAGTGAGATAAAAGGCAGCATCTAATAAAAGGATTTGGGTATTGAATTTGGGCACAATTAATTGTGATAAGGAGCTAAGGTCAAAATGTGGTGTGCTTGGGCTCCCAAATTGAGCCCTGATTGGTTGGGCTAACCCTTGGTACAACAAGGAACAAGGGCATTAGTGATTCAACAAAAAATTTGGGCTTAAGTTACAATTGGGTTGGATCCTAACCAACAAGCCTTAGACTAGGCGTAGCCAAATATGAAACACTAGAGGTAATTTGGTAACTTCGTAAAAAATGTTGATTTCTAATTTTTAAGTATGGGATGTAACATTCCAGACTGTTCTGGAGCTCGCTAGGCTAGAACCTATCTCGCAAAGCAAGCTTTTTGACTTGTTTAAGATGCGTGAAAGAGCGGAACATACCGTTCGATTTGTAGGCAGAGCTGGTATGGTGGATGAGGTGCACATTGTGTTTAATGAACTGGACCCAATTTTGAGAAACACCCATCTTCACAATGTGGTAATTGATGTCGTGTTGGAGCTTTCCAAAGGCAAAAAAGTGGGAGCGGACGTTGTCGTGTTGGAGGAACAAGTTGAACTGGGTTGGGTTGGGTCAGATCTCATCCTTGCAGCAAATTCCAACAACTTCCACTGGCTTTAGTCATGGAGATTCTCTTTAGGCTCTCTATCAAAACCCTTTTGAAATGCAGGTGTGTATGCCGAAACTAGCCCTATTAATTGGTTCAAAAAAACCGACCGAAAAAAACGAACCAACCAGAAACTGAACTGAAAAAAATAAAACCGAAAGAAAACCGAGGTGAAACAAAAACCCCAAACCATAATCAGTTCGGTTTCGGTTGTAGGTTGTGCAGTCCCAAACCGGATCGAAAAACTGAAGCCCAATAATAGAACTTCAGAAGCCCTGGCCCCTCATCCCTACCCCTTAGCCCAATAACAGAAGTCATAGTCCTTACCCCCTAAGCCCTTAATCCCTTAGCCCAATAACCCAAGCCTCTCTCCCCTTACCCTGCCCAAAGCCCTCCTTCCTCTTCACTTCGAGTCTTCGTCTCTAACGAAGACTGAGGATTAAAAAAACCCCACCCCCAAATATAGAAATCGTCTCCTTCCTCCCTTTAGCTCATCTCTCTCCCTCATCTCTCTCATATGTCTCATCCCTCTCAAACATCTCTCTTCCTCATATCCAGTCTTCATCCACATCTCTCGCGGCCTATCCTTATAGCCCCCTTCGACTAGCTCACTGCCTTCCCTCACGGCCCCTTTCGACTAGCTTAGTGGCTCACTGCTCACATCCTCATTGTTCAGTCGCTCACCACTCACAGCCTTACCGCTCAATCACGGCCTCACTGCTCAGTCACGGCCTCACGCCAAGGCCTCATCTCTCACTCACATCCTTGATCTCTCTAGAACCGATCTCCCTCGAACCCGCTCACTCCCTCAAGTCGATCCCTCTCGATCTCCCTCGAACTTAGTTGATCCCCCTCGAGTTTCGATCGCTCAATGCTAACTCCCCATCGAGATCAATGAAAGCTACTTAAATCGGTTCAAAATTGAACCGAATCGATTTAATCAGTTTTTGGTTCAAATGGTTTTGAGAGTAAGAACCAAAATTGACTCCCCAACCGGTTTAGTTTCGACTTTCGCAAAAAAACTGAACCGAAAAACAGATTAACATGCTTGGTCAAAACTAGTTCTCTATGATTTCTGACCTTGAATTTACCTGTCACGACCTGACTGTTCAAAACTGATTAACATGCCTGGTCAAAACTAGTTCTCTAGGAACTCACACGCAACTTCTCAGTAGGTCACCCATCCTGAAAGCTATCAGGCCCAAGCTTGCTTAACTTTAGAGTTGCAAAATAATCAAAGCCAGTAAGCTCCCAAAAGGTCTCTTGTTCGGAAGATACGGATCCACACATATAAGACACTTCACATTTCCCTCCCTGAGCGATGTGGGTTTGTTCACCATTATTCCAAAGACACGGGTCTTATAATCCATCCACCTTAGAGCTCAGCATCCTCGCTGGCATACTTCTGGTCGGGGTCCAACTCTGATACCAATCTATCACGACCCGACACCCCTAGCACGACATTCTTTGCTTGGGCCCACACCATCATAATTTTGTTTATGGGAACTCACGCGTAACTTCCCAGTAAGTCAACCACCGTGGGATTTCTCCAACTAAACTGGCCTAACTTTGAAGTTCCAATGGAATCCAAATCCAGTGAGCTCTCATATGGCCTCGTGTTAGGAAGATACATGCCCACACATATAAGAAACTTCACCTTTCCCTCACCAAGCGATGTGAGATTATTCACTGTTCTTTCCAAGGCTTGGGTTTTACATTAACCATCTTCACTCTTCAAGATCCTCAATTGGTATCTTGATCTAGACCTACCCACTTATAAGAACATCTAGGAAAATTGATTTTACCCATGTTTTAAATTCTGCTAGTTCTAATTTGCAACTTGAGAAAATGAAGTTTACTCCCAAGAATAACATACCCATTGGAGCTACGTCTGAATTTCGTTTGATAAACTTGTGTAATGGGCTGCTTTCATTGTATGGGTCTAATAGAGACTTCCCTTGTTTTGTTTGCAATCAAATTTTGGGTGAGTACATAAACATCCCATCTTTGGATGTGAGTCGAAGCGAATTCTTTTTTGTTGGAGTTGGTTTTAACATTGCGACGGATGAGTACAAGGTAGCCCTTGGAATTGGGCCGTGCTAGGTAAGCCCGACCTAAATTTTGTAGGCTTGGGCCGGGCTGGACGAGTTTACTTACGTATATAAGAGCCCTAGTTCTTTATCAGGCAGAGCTTTTATCGGGCTTTTCGGGTCGGGGCTAATAAGCTCATTCGGACGGACGGCGCAAAATGACGATTTTACCTCTGAGAATGGGCGAAAAGTTGACTTTTATATCGGAGGGTTAAATGGACTTTAACCGATGATCGTGACATAAATCAAGATGTCACGAGTCCGTAGATAGGTGGCACATCGAAATCGGACGTTCGACGGGAAAGTTACGGGTCTAGAACGTTTTATGGAACTATTTATGCAAACTGAGGATTTCGACACATGGCATAATTTGACTGGGAAAAAATCTGGAAGGACCCACCATGACACGACCCATCCCAATCCCCCGGGATTAACGCAGGATGTGCCATGCTCCCGTCTAACCCACGTGCCACACGAGGTAACACGAAGGCTAGACAAAGGATAACCCGAAATCCTGAGCCCAATTGGCTCCCAAAGTGCGCCAGGATCAGCCAAGGAATGTCAGGTATCAGTCTCTGCTACAACCCACATCTGCTATCAACAACTTGAAGGGCATTAAAACCCATTAAAAGACTGTGAGTGGATGAAAATAAATAGTTTAATAAAACTCATTTCATAACAGATATTTATGCCCTTCACTTAAAACTATGCATGCATACAGAACCAGTTAATTTAAATATCATAAAACCATTTAGAAAACCAAAGCCATTTCCTTTTCTCAAATCATTAAGTTCTTAGCCCAAAATCATAAATCAAACCAAGTGTGGGAACTCGGCTCAAAACCGCAAAACACCGAAATCCGTAAATCCAAATCCAAGTGAGCCACTGCCCAAATCCATAAACACAAATCCATAAACACAGAAATACTATTTCATAAATCCAATAATTCATGTTTACCAAATATCCATCCTCAGCATCCCAGATGTCTAGCATCCTAGACACTTGACGTCCCTAACGTCATATCTCATTGTCTAAGAAACCCATGCTGCTCGGGGTCTCTCTAGATCGATTTCTGACATCTCAGATGTCTGACGTCCCAGACGTTTAATCATAGCAATCTTGGTCCTGAGTCACTATACGGTCTGGTCGCTCCGTGCAATGACCCTTCGCAGGCAATGCGCCGTGACTTCCCTAGTGTCCCAGATATCTGGAGGAGACCATCCACATATCCTCATCTAAGGATGGTATATGGGAAACAACTTTATAAAACCGTTGCAAAACATCTCAAAGGGAGCATGCCCAGACTTTCCATAAAACCATCATAAATCCATAAATCCAATATCCATAATTAGGTCCCCGACCTGAAATCACATTTATAAAACACAATTGGGCCTCATGCCCAATTTTGTAAATCAACTGGGCCCCCAGCCCAATCATATAACTCAAATGGGTCTCAGCCCGATTCTTCATTACATCAAATGGACTTCATGTACGAGGGTTTCCAAATCAAATGGGTCTCATGCCCGAGTTCATCTTTTCAAATCCAAAGCCATTTCATCACACCATCACCGAAAACACAAGCACATACAAATTAACCATAAAATCAGATGCCTCGAAATACGTGCAAATACGTAAATCATAAATACCACAAATATACGTATTCAAGGCATTCAAAGCATAGATATAAAACATATAAAATAGTTATGCATGCATCATATATATAAAACAAAAGTCCACTCACAGACTGTCCTAGTTGCCGTCTAGATACGCGCATCATAAGCCTTCCCGAGGCTAATCACCATCACTAGAACTTCCGATCTTGGCCAAACCATACCCAAAGGTCACCAATTACTTCAATTATCCTCTTATTAAATCCTCCTAATTTTCTGGAATTTTTAAACGTATTTAGCATAGAACCAAAACCTTCAGACATCCAAAACTACCCCGACACGGTGTTTGATCGACTCGAAATCAGTCTCAAAATGTTCGTTACATCGAAAGGATCAAATTACATGTTGACCGGGACTCAAAATACGGGCCCACGCGCCCTCACGCGCCGCCCAAAGCCACTGCGTTTGAAACCAACGCGCCTGCTACAGTGTCATCTTCAACCTCCAGTGAACCCAGTTCATATTGGTTCACTCGTTTCTGGTTCGACCGAACCGATGAGACCGGTTCTCAGCCAATTCTACCCCGTTTTCAATCCTTTTAATTCCTATCTCTTTGTCCCATCATTTCCTATCGATCTACCATCCCAAAAACTGAAGAAAAGTTCGAAAGGTTACCTTCCCGATCGAAACATAAACCGACCAACTTTCTTCCACCCAGTTCTCACGATCCCAGCCACCTCTGACCACGATTCCACATCCCACGAGCTCGTCTCACCTCTAGGGACCTCATCGAATCCACCAAAACAGTCGATAACCATCAAAACCCAATCTACCATTTTCGAATTTAAAACAGAGTTTCGGTTCTTTACCTCTGAACTGGGCCATCTTGCACGACAGTCAACGCTGTTAGCACCACCCTCATTATCTCACTTCACTCTCTCTTTTTCATTCACAGGTCGCAAGAAACATAGGGAGTTTGAGGGTTGATATCTGAGACGGGTTCACGGTTTAGGAGTGTTTCAAGGTTTTGGAACAACGAAGAAGATGATAGAATCGGAACAAGATAAGGACCCATTTAATTGGGGTCTAGGCCTATCAGATGGGTGACACTTGTCACTCATCTGGCGGGTCCTTCCAGAACCTTCCCCAATCAAATCCGGCCATGTGTCAGTTTTTCAGTTTGCGTGTAATAGTGCCATTTTCTGTTTTAGACCCATAACTTTACCGACGAACCTCCGATTTCGACGTGCCGCTTGTCTACAGACTCGTAACGTCCCGATCTATGTCACCATCACTAGTCAAAGTCCATTTTACCATCCGGGTCAAAAAGTTAACTTTTTACCCAATTCTCAAGGATGAAATCGTCATTTCACACCTTCCGTTCGCGATTCTTCGACTAATCCCTAATTAGTCCCGAAAATCCACGATTACTCACTAATCTAATCCCGAAATTTGGGACGGGTTGTTTCACACCAGATGAGTGACAAGTGTCACCCTTCTGCTAAGCCGAGAACCTAATATTTTGGGTTTATCCTCACCCTTATCAGTCATCATCTTCATTTGTTTTTCATTCCCATAGGCGTGAAACCCATGCCCCTTACATCCAAAACCCACACAAACACCCTCCCATCATCATATGTTGCTACTAACCTGTTAATGAAAATGAAAGGGGGAGTCGAGACGATCTGCATGGTGGCCACGACGGAGCAACGACGACAGGGGTAAGGAAACCCGAAAACTATGTTTTTAGTTAAAAATTGGTAGGTTTGGTTTCGATGATTTCTGACCTATTTGGTGGCTTGGACTAGGTTCTTGGAGGTAAGGTGAGTCAGTAGGGCTTGGAATCAAGGATTGCCGGTGGCAGGAACGGAGAGAAATCGACGGAGGAAGTTTGGTTGTACTGTTCAACGGTTCGCTGGTAAAATCTAAGCATGGTTTCGCATTGTTGAGTCCATAGATCGATTAGGATGGACATGACGATCGCATAGGAAGAAACAAGGATTAAAAACGAACTAAAATCGTAGGTTTTGGAGTCGGGTCGGGTCCGTCGGTTTGCACGACCCTAATTGTAGACTCAGATGGAGGTTAAAGACGAGATGACATCATCATCTGACATCATCATCTGATGGTTTTCAGATAAGGACCAATAGAAAGGTGACATGTGTCACATGTCAGTACACAGTCAGCATTGACATGTTAGTAACGTGGCCCAATAACGGGCTACCACGTATCACTAACATGTCAGTGACATGGACTAGTACGCAGGTGACACATGGCATTGTTAGATCTGAAAGGTGTCAGATCTGACAGCTGTCAGAGTTGTCAGGTGATTTCATGCTGACATCAACGATGACGTCAGTCGTTGACTGTTAACCGCTGACGTCAGCATTGACATTATTGACGCAAGCAACATTGACCATGAGTTGACCACACTTGTCGGGGCGCATGAGCTCAAATTTCGAGGCAGAACCAGTGTCATTTTAAAGGTTTCAACGATTCGGATCCAATGGTGGTGGTTTCTAGTCGATCAGAGAATGTTAAGTTAGTCAAATCAAGGTTTTGCACCTCAAGAAATATGTCCGGGACACGTTGACTTTTCTGGGAGTTTTGGGGTTTTATCCTATGAACTTATATAGATAGTTAGTGACCTTCGGGGTATGATTTGGATAGGATCGGAAGTCCCAGAGATGGCGGATTAGCCTCGGGAGGCTTATGGTATGCGTATCGAGGCGGCAGTTAGGACGGTCTGTGAGTGGACTTTTGTTTTCGAAATATGATGCATGCCTAACTATTTTATATGTTTTTTATATGTGATTTATGTGATTATGATTGTGGTATTTATGATTTACGTATTTGCACGTATTTAAAGGTTTATGGTTTTAAATTGTGTTTATATGTGCTTGGGTTTTTTTTATGATGGTTTAATGGAATGGTTTTGGATTTGGAAATATGGAAATCGGGCATGAGACCCATTTGATTGGAAACTATCAGACTTGGAGTCCATTAGATTTAATGAGATATCGGGCTAGAGGCCCAGTTGGTTTACGATATCGGGCTTGAGGCCCAATTGAATATGATATTGGGCATGAGTCCCATTTGTAGTTTATAAATGTGATTTCGGGCTCGGAAACCCTAAATGGATTTGGATTCATGGATTTATGATGGATTTATGGAAATTTCGGGCGTGGTCCCTTTGAAAGATTTTGAAAGGTTTTGAAATGATTTTATAAAGATGTTTCCCATATACCATCCTTATATAAGGATATGTGGATGGTCTCCTACAGATGTCTGGGACACTAAGGAAGTCACAGCACATTGCCTGCGAGGGATCATTGCATGGAGCGACCGAACCGTATAGTGACTTAGGAGCAGGATTGCTATGATTTGACATTTGGGACGTCAGACATCTGGGATTTCAGAGATTGACCCGGAGAGACCCCGGGCAGCACGCGTTACTAAGACTGTGATATGATGTCTGGGACGTCAAGCGTCTGGGACGCTAGGCATCTAGGATGCCGAGGATTGGTATTTGGTAAACATGATTGATTGGATTTATGCAATGGTATTTCTGTGTTTAATAAATGGATTTGGGCAATGGCCCACGTGGATTTGGATTTACGGATTTTGGTGTTTTACAGTTTTGGGCTGAGTTCCCACACTTGGTTGATTTTATTGTTTTGGGCTAAGGCCCTAATAATTTGAGGAAGGAAGTGACTTTGGTTTTATAAATAGTTTTATTATATTTGATTTAATTAATTTAACTGGTTTATGAATGCATGCATAGTTTTTAAGTGATGGGCATAAATGTCTGTCTTTTCTGAAATGAGTTTTTATTAAATTATTTATTTTTCGTCCACTTACAGCTTTTATGGTTTTTAATGCCCTACAGGTTTATCGCAGTGCGGGCTGTAGAGGTGACTGAGACATCATACTTCTCCACTAATCCTGGCTTACTCTCGAAGCCCGTTTGGTTTGTTGGCCTCGGTATCCCTTGTTTGGCCTTCGTGTTACACATGGGTTAGACGGGTGTTTACCCTTTGTGTAGCACGTGGGTTAGACTGGAGCATGGCAAATCCCGAATAATTCTGGGGGAGGGATATTGGGATGGGTCATGTCAAGGTGGTATCAGAGCGAGGTTGGTTAGTTTGGAACCAGAGCATTAGCGCGCAGGTGCTGGGGATGTGATGTCTCTACGAGGATCAGCCTGTCATCAACCTGAACGTTAGGGTAATAGTACGAGAGTTAGAAGAAAGGAATTGTGGCGTAGCTATGGAGTGTATCGACGCCCTAGATCGATCGGTGCCATGGTTTAAAGTTGGACCCGAGAAGGGTCGTATATGACGAGATTATGGAGTTGAGACCATTTCTTGGTCATGCTTGGCTGGTTTGCTGCTCCCCGCAGCCGAAGTTATGACGAAAGTCGGGTTCGAGGAGCCCTAGTTGATGGTGGGAGATTTGCGAGTTAGATAGTTGGGTTGGATTGGACGACTTTTTGAAGTCAAACCCTAGTTGAGTATGATGGTTTGGAGAATATGAGTACAACGGAGCTAGTAGATGCCCTTAATGGGTCACCTTAGTTCGAGTGGTTGGTCTGGAATGCGAGATGGACAGTTCGATGAGGGTTGTGACCAGGGGATCAGTCACATTGGCGATTGCGCTGGAGAGTGCAGTAGAGTTAGCGGATGACCTTAGTGGGCGACTCTAGTTGAGTCTTGTTGGAGACTGTAGGGATTGGTTGGCCTGACACTAAGTGAAAATGTGGGATCCGATTCCCGTGAACCATTGAGTTGATGTTTGGGGGTCCAGCCTTGGGCCGATTAGTAGTGTTGACGTCCCCACCTGGTGAGTCCAATAAACCTAGTGGTGTTAGTTGAGGCTGGTGAGAATTGGGTGACATTGAGGGACGTTTCCCGTTCTTTTTTTCTGGTATGGTTTGTTAGAGTGGTTGTACCTAGAGTTGATGGTACGAGGGAGACGAGTTCCTCCAACCCAAGTATAGATTAAAGGTTTTAGCTCGGTATGAGCAGAGATTCAGGTTGGTGTGATGCGAGCACTAGATACGAGATGATGAGCCACAAGTTGAGGATGTGATTATGTGGTGATGTACTTGTGATCGATGTGGACCGAACGAGGACATCCAATAAAGTCGGAACGTTTCCTTTTCGTAAATGCTTTGTCATGGTGGTTTTATCAGAGTAGCGCAGCGGAAGCGTGGTGGATCCATGCTTGGTTTTGAGTCATTAATCAAGTGAAATTGGTGAGTTGAGGGAGTACTAAAAATTTATTTGAAGTTGGAAGAAGCTGAAGAGAATCAATGAAAGTGTTTAGTTGGGAGAAAATGATTAAGTATTAAAGTAATTATCGGAGATACTCTTAGTCAGAAGAGGTGACTTCTCTTTTCCGTTGGTTGATCAGAGCTTCGGGCTAGGCTGTCAATAGGATGGTGAGACTTGAGTTTCCACAGTGGGATCTTGGTTAGGGATGGACCGAATGGAACCCATCAGTGGTTGAGATGTGTTCGGACCCTTCCCAATAATGATTGAGAGGACAAAAGTGATTGAGATGAGTAAGTGGTGATTGGACGAAATGGTATAAAGGGACGACGCAAGTACTGTCATGAGGATTAGTGGTCAATTTGTCAGATACGGTGGTATGCAGAGATTTCGCTTCAGATCACAACATGAGTTCACGATGACTCTTCAGTCAAGTAGTATATCAGGTAAGGTGGGGATTGACATCCTTTTGGATGTGCATAAATGGTATTAACCAACAGGCGAGTTGGGTAGCGCGTTAGATTGTTTACGAACACGTCGGTTGTTGTCCGAGTGAGTTGAGGACTTGGAAGCATACCTAAGTTGATTCCAACATGGTTGCAACCTCTCTTGATTCCAAAGGCAATGAGGGTGACCTCTCATTTTCTGTTGGTTAGTGGTCATTGGACATGAGAAGTGGTGGATGTGAGTACGAATTGGGAATAAGTGGTAAGAGTGGTGAGCATGGTAGGTGTAGCGGGATTGTGTTACGCTCACGTATGATGAATTTTTATGTCATCGTCTTGGATCATCCTTGATTTTCCCTATGTAGGTGTCAAGGTTGATCTGACATAGGGAATGATGACGAGGGAGTCCCGATAGGTAAGGATGACAAAGAGTGACTATAGCTGATCAATATGAGGTAATCGATGAGAACCCACAGTCTAGACGTGTTCCGTCTTTGATTGAGCTGTTCAGTTGTGGAAAAGGTGTTGAGGAGTGGTGTGACGACAGAGGAGAATCTTAGGGAAGAATTTTCTTGCTGATTATGCTAAGCTAGGAGAAGAGGAGAATCATATTGTAGGATAGTTGAAGAATCTCTTGGAATAGTTAGTGAGAAGACAAGATAGAGATTGGATATGTACCTTGGAGGGATTGGCTTCCTTTCGAAGCTGATCAGTATGTGATGGTAATTTTGAATGATTTGGAAAGTGAGACGATACCTAGGGTGGAAATCAGGAAAAGATTAATAGCCGAGAAATGAGCAGGAGGTTGGGCTAATATCCGAACCTGTCGGATACCCATTGGGCTTGAATTGATACGTAGTGGTGGACGTGATTCAGAGTTGGTACACCCTGGAGGATATGTTTGGGTCTGGAGTGGTGATCTGTCTAGTATTGGATTGGACATATGGGCTCCAGAATTGAACCGTGATTGGTGTCCCAGCCATAGAGTGGACGTTTTAGGTACGAGGATGTGGTGTGTGCTTGGGGCATACATTAGTGATTTGTTGGTGGATGTAGTTGGCTTGGTGAGGACATGGACTGGACATTGGATACTGTGTGCTCGTCCGAAGTGATCTTGTAGGGTTCAGTGATTGTGCAAGCTAGTGCTCCGATGGCTCAAGGTCGTGGATGCTCAAGTGGCTCAGAGCCATAGACAGCCAGTGGAACCCTAGAGAGGAGATATGTTATCACTGCTGGGCAGGTATTCGATGGGGTCCAATTATACATAAGTAGAGTGAGACGTGGATGGTGTACCCACAGGTTGAGTGAGTTGGTGGTTAGTGTAACTACAGGTGAGGCCAGGTTGCTTTGCATGAAGCGACTACCCTGTAACGTTGGTTGAGCTAGCATGGATCGCTAAGGGAGTTGACAGAGGTGAGTATTGAAACCGATAAATGCCGCCATTTTGAACTTGGCTCTATGAGGTGAGATTCGTGCCATTGTGACGGCCGAATATTACGCTACATTAAGGGAGTTAGTACGAGGTACCCTTAGTATGACTCCAGTGTGGATCAAAGTTGGTATCATGGCTTAAGTAGTGGATTGTCAAGGTGATGTCAGTGACTGAATGCCGGTTGGAAATAACGGTTAGAGCTCTGATACCAAGGTGGTATTGTCAAGAGGTGACAGTTGGGAGGTGTTCTTATAATAACAGAATTGTTAGGTGGCATACACTGAATGTGAAACCCAGGTGTGAGGCAGGTTGGATTTCCATGAGTTGGAGGTGGAAATAAGAACCTTTGAGAATGAGTTGGAGATGTGTTAACCCTTAGTGGGAGTATGTATTTCAGTCTAACGACCAAAAGTTGGAAAGTGTCAGAATGGTAGTCTGAAAAGACGAGGAAGGTTAGTCTGAGTTTCAAAATGTCGTTTGAGTTAGCGATTGTCAGGTGGTATCAGCTTAGAAGGTGTGGTCAATTTGTGGACTTCTACTTAGGACGTGGATTTCCACAGTTGGATGTGGACTTGGGGTAGTTGGAATTTTGAGGACGAAATTATTTAAAGGGGGAAGCTTGTAACGACCTGTCCCGAAGTTCGGGAGTAGTTTAGTGAGTAATTGCGGATTAAAGTGACTAATTAGGGATTAGTTGTGAGATTTCGGAAGGACATCACAAAATGATGATTTTACCCCTGAGAATGGGCGAAAAGTTGACTTTTAAACCAGGCGGTCAAATGGACTTTAACCGATGACCGTGACGTAGATCGGGACGTCACGAGTCCATAGACAAGTGGCACGTCGAAATCGAACATTCGAAGGAAAAGTTATTGGTCTAGATTGTTTTACGGCACTATTCATGTAAACTGAGGATTTCGACATGTGGCATGATTTGATTGGGAAAAAAAATCTAGAAGGACCCACTAGATGAGTGACAAGTGTCACCCATATGATAGGCCTAGAACCCAATATTTTGGGTTTATCTTCACCCTTATCAGTCATCATCTTCATTTGTTTTTCATTCCCTTAGCCGTGAAACCCATACCCCGTACACCCAAAACCCACACAAACACCCTCCCATCATCATCCATTGCTACTGACCCGTGAATGAAAATGAAAGGAGGCGTCGAGACGATCTGGACGGTGGCCACGGCAGAGCAACGACGGCATAGGTAAGGAAACCCGAAAACTCTATTTTTAGTTCAAAAATGGTAGGTTTGGTTTCGATGATTTCTGACCTATTTTTTGGCGTGGACAAGGTTCTTGGAGGTAAAGTGAGTCGGTTGGGCTTGGAATCGAGGATTGTGGTGGCCTGAACAACAAGAAATCAACGGAGGAACTTTGGTCGTACTGTTCAAGGGTTCCCAGGTAAAATCTAAGCCTGGTTTCACGTTTTTGAGTCCATAGATCGATTAGGTTGGACAGGATGATCACATAGGAAGAAACTAGAATTAAAACGTACTGAAATCGAAGGTTCTGGAGTCGGGTTGGGTCCGCGGGTCTACACGACCTGAATTTCAGACCCGAATGAAGGTTGAAAACTAGATGACGTCATCTGATAGTTGTCAGATGGGGAGCAATAGCAGGGTGAAACGTGTCACATGTCGGTGCATAGTCAGCATTGACATGTTAGTGACATGGCCCAATCACGGGCTGCCATGTGTCACTGACATGTCAGTGACGTGGACTAGTACGCAGGTGACACATGGCACTATCAGAGTTGTCTGGTGATGTCATACTGACCTCAACGATGATGTCAGCAGTTGACCATTGACCGCTGACGTCAATGTTGACTTTGCTGATTTTAGCAGCGTTGATCATCCGTTGACCATGCATTAACCAAGCGCGTAGGAGCACGTGAGCTCGAATTATGAGGTGGGATCAGTGTCATTTTAAAGGTTTCGATGATCCGGATCCAATGGTGTTGGTTTCGGATCAATCAGAGATCGTTAGGTTGGTCAAATTGAGGTTTTACACCTCGAGAATCGTGTATGGGACACCTTGACCTTTTTGGGAGTTTTGGGGTTTTATCCTATGAACTTATATAGATAGTTAGTGACCTTCAAGTATGATTTGGATAGGACCGGAAGTCCCGGAGATTGAGGATTCGCCTCGGGGAAGCTTATGACACACGTATCGAGGCGGCAGCAAGGATGGTCTGTGAGTGGACTTTTGTTTTTGAAATATGATGCATGCATAACTATTTTATATGTTTTGTATATGTGATTTCTATGATTATGATTGTGGTATTTATCATTAATGTATTTGCACGTATTTCGAGGTTTATAGTTTTATACTGTATTTATACGTGCTTGGGTTTTTTATGATGGTTTAATGGAATGGTTTTAGATTTGGAAATATGGAAATCAGGCATGAGACCCATTTTATTGGAAACTTTCAGACTTGGAGTCCATTTTATTTAATGAGATATCGAGCTGGAGACCCAATTGGTTTACGATATCAGGCTTGAGGTCCAGTTGAGTATGATATCGGGCATGAGTCCCATTTTTGGTTTATAAATGTGATTTCGGATTTGGAAACCCTAAATGGATTTTGGTTCATGGATTTATGATGGATTTATGGAAATTCCGAGCATGGCCCCTTTAAAAGATTTTGAAAGGTTTTGAAATGATTTTATAATGATGTTTCCCATATACCATCCTTATATGAGGATATGTGGATGGTCTCCTCCAGCTGTCTGGGATACTGGGGAAGTTGCAGCGCATTGCCTGCAAGGGGTCATTGCACGGAGCGAACGAACCGTATAGTGGCTCAAGAGCAGGATTGCTATAATTTGACGTTTAGGACGTTAGACATCTGGGATGTTAAAGATTGACCCGGAGAGACCCCGGGCAGTACGCGTTGCTTAGACCGTGATATGACGTTTGGGACGTCAAGCGTCTGGGACGCTAGGCATATGGGATGCCGAGGATTGGTATTTGGTAAACATGATTTATTGGATTTATGCGATGGTGTTTTTGTGTTTACTAAATAGATTTGGGCAGTGGCTTACATGGATTTGGATTTACGGATTTCAGTGTTTTATAGTTTTGGGTTGAGTTCCCTCATTTGGTTGATTTTATGGTTTTGGGCTATGACCCTAATAATTTGAGGAAGGAAATGACTTTGGTTTTATAAAAGGTTTTATTATATTTGATTTAATTAATATAACTGGTTTATCAATGCATGCATAGTTTTTTAGTGAAGGGCATAAATTTCTGTCTTTTCGGAAATGAGTTTTTATTAAATTATTTATTTTCGTCCACTCACAATTTTTATGTTTTTTAATGCCCTTCAGGTTGATCGTGGTGTGAGCTGTAGCGGTGATCGAGACATCACACTCCTTCACATATCCTAGCACGTTCTGGAAGCCTGCTTGGGCTATTGGCCAGGGTATCCCTTGTTTGGCCTTCGTGTTACACGTGGGTTAGACGGGTGTTTGGCCTTTGTATTGCACGTGGGTTAGACGTAAGCATGTCACATTCTGCATAATCCCGGGGGAGGGGGGATTGGAATGAGGGTCGTGTCAATAAGTATGTCAGGGTTTCTACCATCTTTGGGTCGAGAGGGTTGTATTGGATTTAGGTTGGGGTTTAGCTTTGGGTTGTATTGGTCTTGGGCGGGTTTAGCTACTTTAGGTTATTTGGGCTATTATAAAAAATGGACTTGTGTGGGTTTAGTGTTTTTAGGTTATTTGGTCTACATATTCGGGCCTACGAGCTGGCTTATATGGGCGAGTCGGGTTGGGCTTACTGGACCCAGGCCTATCGGGTTTGAACACCCTAAGTCCAAGTCCAGCTAGCTAACTCTCGGGCCAAGCCGGGCTTTTGGGCAAAATGGTGAAGGCTAAATTACAAGGTGTTGTAGATGAGCAGAGAGTAAAGATGGATAGATGGGGAAAAATCTGAAATCTGAAATCTGAAATTTGAAATTGGGAAAAAAATCTGAAATCTGAAATCTGAAATTGGGGAAAAATTCGGAGTTTTCAAATCAAAATTGGACGAAAATCTGAAAAGAATTAATTGACGATTGAGAGAATAAAACTAGATAACAATTTTGGCTATCGATTATGGTGGTGATGTGGTACTTTGGAGAAGGTGTTCTCCTTTAGAAATTGAGGAATAAACGTGATGGGTTGGAGGAAGAAGAAAACGGTAGGAGTTTCACAATTGTGAAATGAGTGGGTCAACTCGACCGTTTCAGAGTGTTAAGTGAACGAATAACTAATTTAGAGTACAAAGTATGATAAATGTGCGAATTTAAGTTACATTTAATATTTATCCAATTTGTAATAACGGTCGAGCTCATGTGATCCGGGTAAATAAAAAAAATTAAAAAAAATAAAAAGAGTGAAAATATGAGATTTCGAATTTGGGCCTTTGGCTCCAAGGGTTTTGGATTTGGGTTGGAGGATTAAGAACCAATTTCTTAAATGCTTGTTAATTATATGGGTGGACGGGAACGAGTCTTTTGAGGGTTTTTGCCTGGAAATTTTTGGGTTTAGGCCGGGCTTATTAAATAATTTTTAATTTTGCAGGCCAGGCCGGGCCGACTTAATGACATAAAAAAGAGCCCACGGGCTTTTATCGGGCGGGGTTTATATCAGGTTTTTCGGGTCGGGCCTATTAAGCCACTTGGATCGGGCTTACGTGGGCTTTTGCAATAAATTATGTCTCAAATTTTAAAATTACAAAAAAATATATGCATGAAAAAAAATATTAATAATGAAAAAAAATACTCAAGGGTGCAAAAATGTGGCATCGTTAAAATAAAATACTTAAGTGTCCAAAAACGTTTGGCCTATTAAGTAGGTGGAGGAGTGGTTAGACTTTGTATTGGGTATTGGGTATTGGGTATTGTGTATTGGGTATTGAGTATTGGGTAGTGGGTTTTTTTAAATAAATTAGGTGGGCTTGAAGCTGAGATTTGGGGTTGAGTTGAAATATTAGTATTAAAAATGGGTTGAGTATTAATTTTTAAATAATAAATATTTTATATTTTCAGGCTTATGGGCCGGGTTTATTACGGGCGAGTCGGGCTGGGCTTATCGGGTTTTATCGGGCTCGGGCCTATTGAGCCTATCGGGTTTGAACACCATAAGCCCAAGCCCAGCCCGCTAACTCTCGGGCCGAATAGGCCCACGACCCATAGCGAGTTGGGCTAGACTTTTGCCCATGGGCTTATCGGGCCCCCATAAGCCCATGGGCTTTTGGGCCAAATGGTGAGGTCTAGTTGTATGGATAGGCGTCATGATAGAACCTTCACGTGTCGAGCTATATTGTTCTTGTTCGGTTTATCTGAAATTTTGAAACTCAATACTATATTATTCGTGTTCGGTTAATTGCTAATTTTAAAAATCTGGTATCGAAAATAAAGTTTCGTTATCATCGATTTTAAAAATCTAAAATTGAGAATAAGATTTGTTTAATCGTTTATTTGAAAATTTGAAAAATCTAAAATCCAGAACGAGGTTATTGAACAATTATACATATCGTGCATTTGATTCGGTTAACCAACCGAAAACCGAACTAGGTAATTTGATTCCAATCGCTAATGGTACGGTACATTTCGGGCACTTCAGCCGGGTTCTTCGGTTTTCCAATACATTTCGGGCAATGCAGCCGGTTCTCCGGTCTTCCAATAGAACCACCCAAAGAAAAATAGATGAGTAGACACGTAGCCATCTCAAAATCCACCAAGCATCCAACACTGTGCGGGGACGCCCAATCCAAATCCCTAGTCCTCTTCTTTGCAACCTTCCTGTCACTCTTCTCCACCATAAACTCTCCAACCAAAATTTTACTTGGCATTTCATACGTTTCTCACATCGAATTTCTGGTTTGGGTTGAGTGAGTCTGTCACTGTCTAGTTTTTTTCTGCTTCGCAAAGAATGGCAACTGCAGCACAAGCTGTGATTGCAGCGAACACATTTACATGCACATTCCCTACACCAAGCACCTTCTTCTCCAAAAAGCTTCAAAAAGTTAATCACCTCTCACCCAGAGCTTCTTATCCTGAAGATCCTGACTGTAATGCCGAAGAATGTGCTCCTGACAAAGAGGTATACATATATATATATATATATATATATATATATCTCTCCTCTCTCTATTTTAAGAGTGGCTGTAAGATTACTTATTTGTTACTGGGTTTTCATGTTGATGCTTAATATGCTTCTTTTTGGGTGAATTAAATTTAAGGTTAAACAAAAGATTTGAATGCAACCCAGAAATGTTGAAGTTTTTGGCAATAATGGGCAATTTGGAAATACCAGATTAAACAGAGATGTGCTAATTTAGGATTATTATTTGTATCCACTTGGTCATTTCCCCTTTTATACTGATATGTTACTCAATTAATTCAGTCAAAGACTTTCTTCTATTTGAGGTCTTAAAACAAATTAAATGATTGCGACTTTTGTGACAGCAGGATGTGCAAGAGTTTAAGATGTTGTATTTCAAATCAGTTTTATTGTCAAATGTCTCTGGGCAAGACAATCCATGTGGAAGCTTACTTACTCTTATTAATTTTGTGGAAACGTTTATCATAACCTTGTTACCCACTTGATCGCAACTTTGAGTCTTGCCTTATGGAATACAGGCAATTTGAACTTTGAAGAGTGAATTCACTTGAGAAGGGGTCACCATCTCTTAAAGGATGGATTCTGGTTTTATAATTTGATTTTATAGCATAATTTCCTTGCACAATAACATGTTTGGAACTTTGATTCGAAAGTACTTCATGTAGAAATCTTGTTATTGTTCACCTCATTTGTGTCTTGATGCTGTATATGATATGCTATCGAAGTCTCCCTGTCCATAAAATTTATTGCACCGCATGAATGCTATTTTGTTATTTCTGCCACCAGAAAAGATTCTGTATATTGGGATTAAAGAGATGGGTGATAATTTTCTTGCATATGTCTGTGGATAAGAAAATATTGCTCATTATAGTTAAGAAATGAAGACAGATCGAAGTACAATTCTCAAACCTCTATACCACAAAGGTTGAAACTTTTCATCTTTGGGATCCCTTCCTAGTGTTCCAAGCTGGGATGTTCTCATCCACCTTCCTTATACCACTCCATTCTTATTTTGAACATAAGAAGATAACCTCCTAAAGATCTTAGTTGAAATGAAAAGGCTGTCATTTGGACCCAAACTAAAACTACTGAATATGACTTCTGATGATTGTGCTTTGCAGTTGTGCAAAGGTGGAAATAGAAATTTGAGAGTTTCAATAATTTGCTATGTAAAATTATGCATTTCTTTGTTCAGTTCTGTTTCTACTCTCAATTAAGTGTAGGGGGTTTCGAGGTTCAATGCAACGTTTATAGGTCACACTACATATAATTGATTGAATTCTACATGACTGAAAAATACATACCGATATATCTTGTCTGGTGTAAATAGGTTGGAAAGGTCAGTTTGGAATGGTTGGCAGGTGAGAAGACAAAAGTTTCTGGGACATTTCCCCCCAAAAAAGGGGGTTGGACTGGATATGTTGAGAAGGACACTGCTGGGCAAACAAACATATATTCTGTGGAGGTTAGTAATATCTTGTCTTTTGCAATCTGCAAGATTTTTCATCCACTTTTATACCAATGTGTTACCCTTAATCACCATCCCTTGAGGGCTTCTTAATATTGAGTAATTTGTGGAGATTAAGCTGAAAACAGCATGCATATTATAAACAGTTACTAATGGACTGTTCTAGCCTTCAGTTTCTTTTGGTTTCCTCTTCTCTGTTGGTCTAGTTTGAGTCTCTCACATCGTACTATGTTAACTTTAGTAACTTCTCTAAATTTTTCAGCCTGCAGTTTATGTAGCAGAAAGTGTAATAAGTTCGGGAACTGCAGGTTCATCTTCCGATGGAGCTGAGAACACAGCAGCAATTGCTGCTGGGGTTGCGCTCATCTCTGTTGCTGCAGCTTCATCAATACTCCTTCAAGTAGGTAAGAACCCACCTACTCCAGTACAGAAGGTAGATTACTCTGGGCCATCACTTAGTTACTATATCAACAAGTTCAAGCCCCTAGAGATAATCCAAGCCTCAGCACCAATTGTGGTTGAATCTTCCCCCCGAAAACTCAGCGCCAGAACCTTCCCAGATTCAGGTTGAAACAGAGGCTCAGCCGGAGCCTTCTGCTGATGGTGTCAGCAAAATCTCTTAATTGCTGTCATTGCGGAAGTGTAAAATTTATTGAGTTTTTCTTTCACATCATCAGTGTATGCGATCATTAGGATGTATGTCATGTTATCCACGGATGAAAATATCTGCAATTTCGCCGATATTTCCATCGAAATTTCAGAAAAATGGAAGGTCGACACCTAAAGAGGGGGGAAAGAAATTTTTTCCCCTAAAATCCATAATTTCAGCAAAAATCACGGATGAAAATATCGGCAATTTCGTCGATATTTCCATCGAAATTTCGGAAAAATGGAAGGTCGACACATATAGAGGGGGGAAAGAAATTTTTTCCCCTAAAATCCATAATTTCAGGAAAAATCGACGATTATCGTCGAAATTGACCGATAATCGCCGATACCCATCAATATCCATATTCAAAGCAAAAAAAAAAAAAAAAAAAAAACCAAAAATTGCCCAATTTCCTCATCCTGTTCACCTTGTTGAGTCAAGTAGAATGGTGGTTGTCTCGTGATCTGCCTTCTCGGAAACATCAAGAAATTACGCCGAAGATTTCTGGGACATTGGTTCTAATTCCTCATTCTCTATGATTCTCAGAGTGTTGGAGACTGGGGATGAGATCATCTCAACCTGCGGAAGGATTTGGGTCTTGGTGGCGAAGCTGAGTGTGAATGGTACTGGGCATGGTGGATGGTCGCGGAAGAAATGGGTGGGTGGAGAAGATGAAGCAGACGAAAACAAAAACAACTCAATTTCTTTATAAAATATTAATTGTCTCTGAGCATATATTTAAATAGGGCAGCCACATCCATCGAGCATATATTTAGGAAGAGTGGAAGACTGAAGACTTTGGTCAAAGTCATTATTATTATTACAATTCTTATTCATCCATTCACCTTTTTATTTATAATTTTTAATTTATTATCAGCATAGAAATATAAATATAAAATTAATTTGAATATTAATTAATTTTAAAAGAAAATTATCTTGAATGAAAGAATTTGTAGAGTAGAGATGGTTAATTTGAAACAAATTATGTTAAATTGAAGCAAAATAGCAAATTATGTTGAATTGAAGCAAATTATATTAAATGGTTAATTTGAATATTAATAGATTTTAGAAAAATATGAGATGAGTATACAATTAATAAGAATTCGTTTTACGTCCAATTTTCATTAATTCATGCCTAATTTTCTAAATTATTATGTAAATGCGAATTCCCCAATTTTCTAAATTATTAGGAAAAAGTAAACTCTATTATTATGCTTATTTTTATATTTTAACTATATTAACATTCAATTATAGTAATTCACTTCAATTTATGTTTATATTTAAAATTTTATATTATTAGTCATTCATAGAACCATATTATATTATATTATTCATCATATATTTATTATATCAAAAGTCATTTTATAATTTTTATTAGTTCTATATAACCATTATTGGGTACTTAAGTATTTCTTAAAGTTTCATTTCAAATTTCCAACTTTTAGACCAAATTTCCGTCATTTTTGTTGACCGTAAACGATATCGATATCGATATCGATATTTGGAACGAGATATCCGTAAATTTGACTAACGATATATCCGTCGATATCGATATTTTAATCCTTGGCAAAAATCGACGATTATCGTCGAAATTGACCGATAATCGCCGATACCCACCGATATCCATGTTCAAAGCAAAAAAAAAAAAGCAAAAATTGCCCAATTTCCTCATCCTGTTCACCTTGTTGAGTCAAGTAGAATGGTGGTTGTCTCGTGGTCTGCCTTCTCGGAAACATCAAGAAATTATGTCGAAGATTTCTGGGACATTGGTTCTAATTCCTCATTCTCTATGATTCTCAGAGTGATGGAGACTGGGGATGAGATCGTCTCAACCTGCGGAAGGATTTGGGTCTTGGTGGCGAAGCTGGGTGTGAATGGTACTGTGCATGGTGGATGGTCGCGGAAGAAATAGGTGGGTGGATAAGATGAAGCAGACGAAAACAAAAACAACTCAATTTCTTTATAAAATATTAATTGTCTCTGAGCATATATTTAAATAGGGCAGCCACATCCATCGAGCATATATTTAGGAAGAGTGGAAGAATGAAGACTTTGGTCAAAGTCATTATTATTATTACAATTCTTATTCATCCATTCACCTTTTTATTTATAATTTTTAATTTATTATCAGCATAGAAATATAAATATAAAATTAATTTGAATATTAATTAATTTTAAAAGAAAATTATCTTGAATGAAAGAATTTGTAGAGTAGAGATGGTTAATTTGAAACAAATTATGTTAAATTGAAGCAAAATAGCAAATTATGTTGAATTGAAGCAAATTATATTAAATGGTTAATTTGAATATTAATAGATTTTAGAAAAATATGAGATGAGTATACAATTAATAAGAATTCGTTTTACGTCCAATTTTCATTAATTCATGCCTAATTTTTTAAATTATTATGTAAATGCGAATTCCCCAATTTTCTAAATTATTAGGAAAAAGTAAACTCTATTATTATGCTTATTTTTATATTTTAACTATATTAACATTCAATTATAGTAATTCACTTCAATTTATGTTTATATTTAAAATTTTATATTATTAGTCATTCATAGAACCATATTATATTATATTATTCATCATATATTTATTATATCAAAAGTCATTTTATAATTTTTATTAGTTCTATATAACCATTATTGGGTACTTAAGTATTTCCTAAAGTTTCATTTCAAATTTCCAACTTTTAGACCAAATTTCCGTCATTTTTGTTGACCGTAAACGATATCGATATTTGGAACGAGATATCCGTAAATTTGACTAACGATATATCCGTCGATATCGATATTTTAATCCTTAACAAAAATCGACGATTATCGTCGAAATTGACCGATAATCGCCAATACCCACCGATATCCATATTCAAAGCAAAAAAAAAAAAACCAAAAATTGCCCAATTTCCTCATCCTGTTCACCTTGTTGAGTCAAGTAGAATGGTGGTTGTCTCGTGGTCTGCCTTCTCGGAAACATCAAGAAATTACGTCGAAGATTTCTGGGACATTGGTTCTAATTCCTCATTCTCTATGATTCTCAGAGTGATGGAGACTGGGGATGAGATCGTGACAGGACCCATCCCAATCCCCCCGGGATTAGTGCGGGATGACCCTGCTCCCGTCTGACACGAAGTGTCAGACAAGGGATATTTCCGACCTTTGCCCTCCCGGGCTATCAGAGTACGCCAGGATCCGGAGGAGGTATGTGATATCTCGGTCTCTGCTACAGTCCACATCCGATGTCAACCTGAAGGGCAGTCAAAACATTAAAAACTGTGAGTGGACAAAACAAAAGTTTATAAAAACATTTCATAAGACATTTGTACCCTCCACTAAAAAACATGCATGCATTCGAAAACCATTTATCCAAAACAAACCATATGTGGGATTAAGCCCAAAGCAGATATAAACCAAGGTCGAAAGGACCACAATAAAAACGACCATACGGGCCACTGCCCAAATCCATAAGGGACTCGGCCCCAAACCATAAAGAAACCAAATACACAAGCCACTGCTCAAATCATGTGCACACCTGTGCACACCACATATCATATATCATATATCATATATATATATATATATATAAGTCACACAACCAATCCTGTCACGGTATCCAAAGCTACGTGCGTGCTACCCGGGTCTCAATCCGAGTCATCTCAAAGTCAAGGTCAATGTCCGCAGACCACTGACCCTACCCGAGGTAATAGTAACCATAGCCTTCCTGAGAGTAAGGAACCCAATTGGGGGTGACTCCACTCAGTCGGTGCTCCGTGACTACTCCGGGGTCCACCTAGGCCAACGACCCTCCCCGGAGGAGATAATAGAAGTAAAGGAAGGTAGATGAACATATATATACATAACATAAACATTCATGACCGGTTCCCCTGAACCGTCATGATCCATAATATCCATAATCAGGTAACATGCCGGTTCCCATAAACCGTCATTTACCGTAATAACATAACCGAGGTAACATGCCGGTTCCCATAAACCGTCATGTACCGTAATAACCAATAAGGGTTCATGCCGGTTCCCATAAACCGTCATGAACCACGATACCATAACAAGGGTTCATGCCGGTTCCCATAAACCGTCATGAACCTAGGAATCCATTTAAGGTTCCCTGACCTGAAATCAAAACCGTAAAGTGGCTGGGTCTCGTACCCGAACATAGGACATCAACTGAGCACCGTGCCCGGAATCTGAGGTCATATGCCCGAGACAAAACCAAATGGGTCTCATACCCGAGTTTATCCTTTTATAAATCCAAAGCCATTTCATTAAAACCAATAAAGAAATACATACCCGTATAAGCACCGTATAAGGCCGAAACCTCGAAATACGTGCTTATACGTAACCACATACAAATGCACCCATGGCATCATCAAACAAGTAATAAAACATTTAATAAACATTTATGCATGCACCAATTTAGAAAACAAGGTCCACTCACAAACCGTCCGAGCTGCCGCCTCGATTTGCATGCCATACGGCTCCCCTAGCAGATCACCGTCACCGGGACTCCCAAACCTGTCCAAATCGTACTATAAGGTTACTAACTACTTAATTAACCTCCCACTAAAGCCCCGTAATTTTCCCGTATTTTTAACTATTTTTAAAACCGAACCTAAACCTTCCGATGCCCTGAAACATATCGAGACGGTGTCCGATTGACACGAAACCAGTCCCAAAATGTTCGTTACATCGAATAGATGATTTCGTATGTTGGAACCTTCCCCAGATTCCCTGCCACGCGCCCTCACGCGCCACCTGAAGTGGCTGCGCGTGGGCTTCACGCGCCAAGTACAGTACCTGCTGACGTCAACATGACATCATCACTGACAGCCCCTGACAATGACACGTGTCACGCTCCCATTGGCCCACTGTCTGACATGTCAGTCTGACATTGTCAGATCTGACATGATGACGTCATCAGGATGACGTCATCAGTCATCCCTGCCTCCTCGCGGGTCGACCCGAATGACTGCAACCGGGTCGCCGTGACCCGCGGCTTGACCCGGCCGGTTCTCCTTTCTCCGGCCACCGTTTCTCCTCTCGTTTGTCCCATTCTACTCGTCTCAATCTAACCTAAGGTTCTATGACATTAAAATGGAAGGAAAACAACTAAAACCCGTACCTCCAATTCGGCCATGGCGGCCGTGACTTCCTCCGCCGTTCACGGTTGTTACAAGCCGTCCAACGCCTCGAAACCAATCCCTCTTGACTCCCCTAAGTCCCTAGAATGTGTTAGGATCCACAGAAACCCAAAACCGTCCCTTAAAACTCATTTTCGAATTTTGAAGTTTTCTTACCTCACGGGTTCGGCTCCTCCGCCGTGTCCTCCGTCGTCCGTCGCCGTGACTCGCCGTCCCAGCCTCTCTGTCCTTCCCTCCACTCACTCACGGTCACACCCAAGCAATGAATGGTGATGGTGTGTGTGTGTGTTTCGGTTTTTGGAAAGAAAATGAAGAAAATGAAGAAAAATGGGATTATGGGTTTCGGGTGGGAGGATGAACAAAGTTGAAGGAGGATGGCTGATGAGAGAAGGAGAGATTTAATGGATGGCTGAGATTTAGAGGTTAGATGAGAGATGAAGGGCTAGGATTGAAGGTTGTTAAATTTAAATATAAAATAATCAAAATATTAATATTTAAATACCTAGATCCACATTTTGGGGGAATTAGCCAATAGGATGAGTGACACTTGTCACTCATCCATGGGACCCACTAAAATATCTACCCAATCAGATTTCGCCAAAACGTCCCCGTCTCGAAGTTCGTGCATAGTGAAATCGAATTTCCGTGACCCATAACTCTCCCGTTCGAAGTCCGGTTTCAGTGTGCCACCTGCCTATGGATTCGTATCGTCCCTATCTACGTAACGGTCTTCGGCCCTCGGCCATCGGACCTCCCGTTCAAAAAGTCAACATTTGACCCCATTTAACCAAAATTACCAAAATGCCCCTAAACTTCCGAACGTCATAACTTCCTCCACGAACGTCGGAATTGAACGTGCCACCTGTCTATGAACTCGTGACGTCACGAACTACGTCACGGTCATCGGTCAAAGTCCATTTGACGGCCCGATTAAATAGTCAACGTTTTGCCACCACTAGGGGCAAAACGGTCATTTCGCATCGTTCGTCCGATTTTGCCCAACTAATCACGGATTAGCCTCACTAATCGTGATTAGTCACTAATCTAATCCTGGAATTTGGGACGGGTCGTTACAACCTTCCCTCCTTAATTAATTTCGTCCTCGAAATTCCAACCGACCTAATCTAACCGTTCTTCCCTCCTTAATTAGTTCCGTTCTCGAAACGCCAACTATTCTGATTCCACATCCACCTCGTGGAAATAATTCGATCTACCACGCATCACGTGTACGCTAGTACACCCACTAACCAGAACAATACTTACTCGTCTACAGCCCGACGTGCCACTAACGCTCTCGTCGTATCGACTACATTCGACCACGTCGAATGACAGAAGTCTTACGCTCTGAATTGACACGACCTGTCAATATCAGAGTAGCCCAAGTATCCTATGATCAACCCACTTGTCAACTCTACCCTTTCGCTGACATAAACAACTCTACGGTTCCTTCCTCAATCTCTAACCTATCCTGACGTCTGCTCCCACTGGAAGTTACCAATCCCTCAACGATCCACGCTGACACCTCCGACAAACTGTCAGCACTTGACAGTCGTCAGTCGCAAATTGATATGACACACACTCGTGGTTACACTAACCACAAGCATTTCACTCGACCTGTGTGTAACTAGACCCATCAGAAATACCATGACCCAATGCACAGTATCCAATGTCCAGTCCACAACCTCAACTAATCTGATGGTATCGGAACCAATCCGACTACCAACACGTTCTCCAACGTATCACTGGTATACCCAGAATACCGATGCCAGACACCACAAGCCTATCCAGTATCGTACCCCGAACAACGTACAAGGTACATACACCTACCCATCAACCAGACTACAACCACCTAGGTCATAGCCAATCACGTTTCTACTATAGAGTCCATTTGTCCAATCCAGTATTAGACAAATCGAAACTCCGACCCATTATCTATTCCCAAATCCGAACCTGAATCCGCAATTTCGTAAGAAATCCCGAATCCAAACCCAGAAATCATATCCCTAATCATGTCCAAATTCGAATCCAAACTTATTATTCCGTAAGCTAGCATTTGGAATAACCATTCCGAACCCAAATCCATAAAAAGAAAATCCACAGTCAAGCTCTAGAATCAAATCCTGAATCGTCACCCAGAATCCGATTCCAAACCCCAACTCCAGAAATCCTCTTTCAAGTTCCAAAATCAAATCCTAAATCGTCATCTAGAAATCTGATTCCGAAACCTGAAATATCGTTCACGTCTACCGAGACATACCAAAACCAAACCTATCGGTTACCCGCTCAACCGATTACCACAATACGATCGATTGACTTCATAGGGAAGTCAATCCCAACATCAACACAACACTAGGTTAGACAAAATCCGACCTCGTCAGACACCTACTCATCGGACAACTACTCAGGCGAGTAATAAGCCATATGAGATTTACCTCGAAAAGAAGTTCAGTCCCATCATGCTTCACTCAACATCCAAGTAAGAGTAATAAACTCTCCACCTATCTGGATATCCAAATCACGATCCAGATCCAACACTACGTCAACCGACCATAGACGTCACGATCCCCGATCGTCACGATGTCCAAAGTCCTCAACCATTTCCCACATCTAAATAGATTAGTCAACGACGAGACACGCCGAGACTGTGGGTTCTCACTGATTACCTCGTATCGATCCTTGTCATTCCACTTAGGAAAACCAAAGATGATCCAACACGATGACATCAAAACTCATCCTACGTGAATGCAACCAAAACTTACTGCACTCACCACGCCACGTAATCCAACATCGTCTGCCACCAAGTAGAAAATGAGAAATCTCAGTCATTTAACTTCGATATACTCATCTCCTCCTGATGATTCAGAACAAATCCCGGGTCCACCAACCAATACACGATCTGTGTACTAGTGGCAACCAACAACATCTATATCATCAACGTTATCTACCATCATCAATCATGGTAGAATCTGAGAATTCACCCAAAATGACTTCGACATACCCATTACCAATGCGGAAAACCCGCATTACATTCGTCACCGCAATCGCACCCTCTCGCGATTTCGAAGTTCCAACAAGATTGGAAACAACATACCTGGACATCAACCACGTGTCCCCTAACCAATTTAGCTCTATCTGAGATCCACTCTGGGACCACAAATATCGAACATATGAGTAACTCTATGGAGTCACATCCCGACTCGTGACTTACCGTCATCACAATCACTGGCACCAGCACCAGCACCAGTACCTGCACCAACGCATTATCACCTGCACTAGTATCAACACACAGGCATCCACACTAGTAGCAGCACACTAACACCAGTATCAGTATCAGCACGCCGTGTGCAAACTGACAACCCTGGATCTCCGCTCATACCAAGCGACGATCGCGTACCTCTGCTCATATAGGAGAAACTCTGCCTCCCTCGTACCCGACAACTCTGGGTACAGTCACCCTGACAGCTCATGCGAGAAAAGGAAAACGTTCCCCGAACGTCCCCGATTCCCAATAATCATAACTACAACCACACTAGGTAATAGCGCCTGCCACACACTCGTGCAGACCTAACTACCAGGCACCGCTATCGAGACTCCGCATCCAATGGAATCAACCGTTCGTACAAACCATTTCGTCTCCCACTCAGGGATTCCATCGACAAGTACCAACCCTGATAACTTGTCCAAATCAAACACCAACCAGTCGTAACTCGACTCAACCGATTTCGTCTACCAGGTCATCCATGACCGTGGTTGTACCAACAGTCCATCACAAGCTGTCATGACTAGACCGACTAACGAACCCTAATTCGAATAGTCGTCTAAGGCAAACCACTCGTCAACTCACATTTCCGAACCGTACACATCCTACCTTAGGATGCCATAATCACACTCTAGGGTTACCTTGAACCCAACTGCGAAAAGCAGTAAGATCAACAATCTGACCGACCCCGTGGTCTTGACGTCGTAAAGACGTCAATCCAATCCTGCCAACAATCCAACTAGGATTCCCCGAATCTGGCTGCTCCCAAGAGCATAGCCACCGAACACAACAAAATCCGACCATCTAATGGTCACAACATCGATTCAGTCGTCGGAACCGATCCTACGACATCGTGAAAGACGATCCCAACTAACCGTCTCACGATCAAAACTCCAAAGTACTATTACGTTAATCCTTCCGTAGGGTTCCACATTGCCAACCCTGACAGAACCATGGCAACCCCGGCATCGAGTGCCGAACCAAGAAATCCATGATTCCATCCTACTAACTATCGTATTGGCACCCTAACTATCAGGTTGATCACGAACTGTAGCTAATTGAGATATCACACCCTCGACCTGTGCATTACTCCGAGAGCTACACGGTTGCTCGAATAGAGACAACCCCGCTCTGATACCACGTTGACAGGACCCATCCCAATCCCCCCGGGATTAGTGCGGGATGACCCTGCTCCCGTCTAACACGAAGTGTCAGACAAGGGATATTTCCGACCTTTGCCCTCCCGGGCTATCAGAGTACGCCAGGATCCGGAGGAGGTATGTGATATCTCGGTCACTGCTACAGTCCACATCCGATGTCAACCTGAAGGGCAGTCAAAACATTAAAAACTGTGAGTGGACAAAACAAAAGTTTATAAAAACATTTCATAAGACATTTGTACCCTCCACTAAAAAACATGCATGCATTCGAAAACCATTTATCCAAAACAAACCATATGTGGGACTAAGCCCAAAGCAGATATAAACCATGGTCGAAAGGACCACAATAAAAACGACCATACGGGCCACTGCCCAAATCCATAAGGGACTCGGCCCCAAACCATAAAGAAACCAAGTACACAAGCCACTGCTCAAATCATGTGCACACCTGTGCACACCACATATCATATATCATATATATATATATATATATATAAGTCACACAACCAATCCTGTCACGGTATCCAAAGCTACGCGCGTGCTACCCGGGTCTCAATCCGAGTCATCTCAAAGTCAAGGTCAATGTCCGCAGACCACTGACCCTACCCGAGGTAATAGTAACCATAGCCTTCCTGAGAGTAAGGAACCCAACTGGGGGTGACTCCACTCAGTCAGTGCTCCGTGACTCCTCCGGGGTCCACCCAGGCCAACGACCCTCCCCGGAGGAGATAATAGAAGTAAAGGAAGGTAGATGAACATATATATACATAACATAAACATTCATGACCGGTTCCCCTGAACCGTCATGATCCATAATATCCATAATCAGGTAACATGCCGGTTCCCATAAACCGTCATGTACCGTAATAACATAACCGAGGTAACATGCCGGTTCCCATAAACCGTCATGAACCTGGGAATCCATTTAAGGTTCCCTGACCTGAAATCAAAACCGTAAAGTGACTGGGTCTCGTACCCGAACATAGGACATCAACTGGGCACCGTGCCCGGAATCTAAGGTCATATGCCCGAGACAAAACCAAATGGGTCTCATACCCGAGTTTATCCTTTTATAAATCCAAAGCCATTTCATTAAAACCAATAAAGAAATACAGACCCGTATAAGCACCGTATAAGGCCGAAACCTCGAAATACGTGCTTATACGTAACCACATACAAATGCACCCATGACATCATCAAACAAGTAATAAAACATATAATAAACATTTATGCATGCACCAATTTAGAAAACAAGGTCCACTCACAGACCGTCCGAGCTGCCGCCTCGATTTGCGTGCCATACGGCTCCCCGAGCCGATCACCGTCACCGGGACTCCCAAACCTGTCCAAATCATAATAGAAGGTTACTAACTACTTACTTAACCTCCCACTAAAGCCCCGTAATTTTCTCGTATTTTTAACTATTTTTAAAACCGAACCTAAACCTTCCGATGCCCCGAAACATATCGAGCCGGTGTCCGATTGACACGAAACCAGTCCCAAAATGTTCGTTACATCGAATAGATGATTTCGTATGTTGGAACCTTCCCCAGATTCCCTGCCACGCGCCCTCACGCGCCGCCTGAAGTGGCTGCGCGTGGGCTTCACGCGCCAGGTACAGTACCTGCTGACGTCATCGCTGACGTCAGCATGACGTCATCACTGACAGCCCCTGACAATGACACGTGTCACGCTCCCATTGGCCCACTGTCTGACATGTCAGTCTGACATGATGACGTCATCCCTGACATGATGACGTCATCAGTCATCCCTGCCTCCTCACGGGTCGACCCGAATGACTGCAACCGGGTCGCCGTGACCCGCGGCTTGACCCGGCCGGTTCTCCCTTCTCCGGCCACCGTTTCTCCTCCCGTTTGTCCCATTCTACTCGTCTCAATCTAACCTAAGGTTCTATGACATTAAAATGGAAGGAAAACAACTAAAACACGTACCTCCAATTCGGCCATGGCGGCCCTGACTTCCTCCGCCGTTCACGGTTGTTACAGGTCGTCCAACGCCTCGAAACCAATCCCTCTTGACTCCCCTAAGTCCCTAGAATGTGTTAGGATCCACAGAAACCCAAAACCGTCCCTTAAAACTCATTTTCGAATTTTGAAGTTTTCTTACCTCACGGGTTCGGCTCCTCCGCCGTGTCCTCCGTCGTCCGTCGCCGTGACTCGCCGTCCCAGCCTCTCTGTCCTTCCCTCCACTCACTCACGGTCACACCCAAGCAATGAATGGTGATGGTGTGTGTGTGTGTTTCGATTTTTGGAAAGAAAATGAAGAAAATGAAGAAAATGAAGAAAAATGGGGTTATGGGTTTCAGGTGGGAGGATGAACAAAGATGAAGGAGGATGGCTGATGAGAGAAGGAGAGATTTAATGGATGGCTGAGATTTAGAGGTTAGATGAGAGATGGAGGGCTAGGATTGAAGGTTGTTAAAATTAAATATAAAATAATCAAAATATTAATATTTAAATACCTAGATCCACATTTTGGGGGAATTAGCCAATAGGATGAGTGACACTTGTCACTCATCCATGGGACCCACTAAAATATCTACCCAATCAGATTTCGCCAAAACGTCCCCGTCTCGAAGTTCGTGCATAGTGAAATCGAACTTCCGTGACCCATAACTCTCCCGTTCGAAGTCCGATTTCAGTGTGCCACCTGTCTATGGATTCGTATCGTCCCTATCTACGTAACGGTCTTCGGCCCTCGGCCATCGGACCTCCCGGTCAAAAAGTCAACATTTGACCCCATTTAACCAAAATTACCAAAATGCCGCTAAACTTCCGAACGTCATAACTTCCTCCACGAACGTCGGAATTGAACGTGCCACCTGTCTATGAACTCGTGACGTCACGAACTACGTCACGGTCATCGGTCAAAGTCCATTTGACCGCCCGATTAAAAAGTCAACGTTTTGCCACCACCAGGGGCAAAACGGTCATTTCGCATCATTCGTCCGATTTCGCCCAGCTAATCACGGATTAGCCTCACTAATCGTGATTAGTCACTAATCTAATCCTGGAATTTTGGACGGGTCGTTACGGATCGTCTCAACCTGCGGAAGGATTTGGGTCTTGGTGGCGAAGCTGGGTGTGAATGGTACTGGGCATGGTGGATGGTCGCGGAAGAAATGGGTGGGTGGAGAAGATGAAGCAGACGAAAACAAAAACAACTCAATTTCTTTATAAAATATTAATTGTCTCTGAGCATATATTTAAATAGGGCAGCCACATCCATCGAGCATATATTTAGGAAGAGTGGAAGAATGAAGACTTTGGTCAAAGTCATTATTATTATTACAATTCTTATTCATCCATTCACCTTTTTATTTATAATTTTTAATTTATTATCAGCATAGAAATATAAATATAAAATTAATTTGAATATTAATTAATTTTAAAAGAAAATTATGTTGGATGAAAGAATTTGTAGAGTATAGATGGTTAATTTGAAACAAATTATGTTAAATTGAAGCAAAATAGCAAATTATGTTGAATTGAAGCAAATTATATTAAATGGTTAATTTGAATATTAATAGATTTTAGAAAAATATGAGATGAGTATACAATTAATAAGAATTCGTTTTACGTCCAATTTTCATTAATTCATGCCTAATTTTCTAAATTATTATGTAAATGCGAATTCCCCAATTTTCTAAATTATTAGGAAAAAGTAAACTCTATTATTATGCTTATTTTTATATTTTAACTATATTAACATTCAATTATAGTAATTCACTTCAATTTAAGTTTATATTTAAAATTTTATATTATTAGTCATTCATAGAACCATATTATATTATATTATTCATCATATATTTATTATATCAAAAGTCATTTTATAATTTTTATTAGTTCTATATAACCATTATTGGGTACTTAAGTATTTCCTAAAGTTTCATTTCAAATTTCCAACTTTTAAACCAAATTTCCGTCATTTTTGTTGACCGTAAACGATATCGATATCGATATCGATATTTGGAACGAGATATCCGTAAATTTGACTAACGATATATCCGTCGATATCGATATTTTAATCCTTGGCAAAAATCGACGATTATCGTCGAAATTGACCGATAATCGCCGATACCCACCGATATCCATATTCAAAGCAAAAAAAAAAAACCAAAAATTGCCCAATTTCTTCATCATGTTCACCTTGTTGAGTCAAGTAGAATGGTGGTTGTCTCGTGGTCTGCCTTCTCGGAAACATCAAGAAATTACGTCGAAGATTTCTGGGACATTGGTTCTAATTCCTCATTCTCTATGATTCTCAGAGTGATGGAGACTAGGGATGAGATCGTCTCAACCTGCGGAAGGATTTGGGTCTTGGTGGCGAAGCTGGGTGTGAATGGTACTGGGCATGGTGGATGGTCGCGGAAGAAATAGGTGGGTGGAGAAGATGAAGCAGACGAAAACAAAAACAACTCAATTTCTTTATAAAATATCAATTGTCTCTGAGCATATATTTAAATAGGGCAGCCACATCCATCGAGCATATATTTAGGAAGAGTGGAAGAATGAAGACTTTGGTCAAAGTCATTATTATTATTACAATTCTTATTCATCCATTCACCTTTTTATTTATAATTTTTAATTTATTATCAGCATAGAAATATAAATATAAAATTAATTTGAATATTAATTAATTTTAAAAGAAAATTATCTTGAATGAAAGAATTTGTAGAGTAGAGATGGTTAATTTGAAACAAATTATGTTAAATTGAAGCAAAATAGCAAATTATGTTGAATTGAAGCAAATTATATTAAATGGTTAATTTGAATATTAATAGATTTTAGAAAAATATGAGATGAGTATACAATTAATAAGAATTCGTTTTACGTCCAATTTTCATTAATTCATGCCTAATTTTCTAAATTATTATGTAAATGCGAATTCCCCAATTTTCTAAATTATTAGGAAAAAGTAAACTATATTATTATGCTTATTTTTATATTTTAACTATATTAACATTCAATTATAGTAATTCACTTCAATTTTTTTTATGTTTATATTTAAAATTTTATATTATTAGTCATTCATAGAACCATATTATATTATATTATTCATCATATATTTATTATATCAAAAGTCATTTTATAATTTTTATTAGTTCTATATAACCATTATTGGGTACTTAAGTATTTCCTAAAGATTCATTTCAAATTTCTAACTTTTAGACCAAAATTCCGTCATTTTTGTTGACCGTAAACGATATCGATATCGATATCGATATTTGGAACGAGATATCCGTAAATTTGACTAACGATATATCCGTCGATATCGATATTTTAATCCTTGGTCATGACTCATGATACATTTTTTAACAACAGAATGTATATCACAATTCAAAAGATGGAAGGGAGCATGATTTTGTGATTGCCATTTGCCACCTCTGTGTCTGCATAATTCAAAGAGACTTTGCCAATCTTTGTAAAAAATAGTCATTGTTTGCATATCTGAAGGTTTGCCACTGCATGTCGATAAATTCCATAACACCAGATTCAATTACTCGTACACAATAGATCCTAACAAAAATTATACCCTAGTGCTATAAAGTTTCTAGTTCTGCTCTTACATAAAAGTGAATTTAGGAAATAAACATTTTCTTCAAGAACGCATTTGATTTTTTTTATTTTATATATTTTTGACATTTTTATTCAAAATGAAAGTGTTTCCTATAGAAACGGTCTCAAACTGTTGGGATGTGAGGGTGAGATGTCCCACATCGGAACAGAGGAAATAGAATGTGGGCCTTATATAGCCTTGGGCAACTCCCCCTATCACCAATTGGTTTTAGGGCCGAACTCCCGAGTCTATATAATGGCCGGAATCCCGAACTCTAACATGGTATCAGAGCGGGTTATCCCACGTGGATGGTTTAACCGCCACACGTGCCACACGTCGCCCATTCACTCGCCGCCACACGGATAGGGGGCGTAGTGATGACGAAAGAAAAAAAAAGAGAAAAGAAAAAAGTTGAGTTGAGAGAGGATGTGGGACAATGGGCTCACATCATCACGTGTTGGCTGGAAGAGCCGCCACACGTGAGGGGGCGTGTTGGGATGTGAGGGTGAGATGTCCCACATCGGAACAGAGGAAATAGAATGTGGGCCTTATATAGCCTTGGGCAACTCCCCCTATCACCAATTGGTTTTAGGGCCGAACTCCCGAGTCTATATAATGGCCGGAATCCCGAACTCTAACACAAACCTGCTATATAGGGAAGTGGAATTTTGGTTATAGAAAAACAAGGCCTCATTGATCTGAGGTATATTGGGGCCAAATTCACTTGGTGTAATAACCACGATGATTTTTGCAATTCCTTGTGGAGGCATGAAAGGGGTTTGTGCAATTCCTTGTGGAGGTTGTTGTTTTCGTAAGCTTGTGTGCCTCACTTGGTAAGAGCAAAATCATACCAGTGCCAGTGCTCAGCCTGCATCCTTATGAGATATGTGATCCTGCTCTGAAGCTGTTCAGATTTGAGGCCATGTGGACGAAGCATAGTGAGTTCCATAATTTTGTGGGGGATACTTGGAGCCGTGGTGGTGAGGCTTTGACCGAGAAACGTGGGAGTCTTACTGAGGGTCTGAAAAAGTGGAATACTAAAATCTTTGGTCATCTACGGGCGCCTAAGCGAAGGGTGCTTGGCCGGTTGGAGGGTCTTCAGAGGACCATGAGTTTTGGAACCACGGGTGGAGTGGAAGTCCTTGAAACGGAACTTCATAATGAGTACTCTGAGATTCTCGACCAAGAGGAGATTTTCTGGGAACAAAAGTCGTGTATCCAGTAGCTCATTGAAGAAGACTGTAACACCAAGTTTTTTCACACATTGTGAAACCATAAATCACCAGAAAACTATGGAGCTATCACGTGCCACATAACTCTCATCATGTTGATATTACCCTTGGTATAGACGACGACGACATCACACGATCTCCACATTAATTTAATATATTTTGTCAATTAAATATATTAATTAATCAGATTAATATCAATAATAAATAAATAATCTCTCCACGAGTTATTTATTATTAATTATATAGTTATTAGTATGTGATTTCTCTCAGTAAAATCACTTACTTGATACTATTTCTTTCAACCAATCAAACGCTCTGGTGACCCACAAAACTTCACTATAAATATAGGGTCTCACTCACCTCGAAAGGTAATTCGAAAACTCATACTAAAACTCTACCGGTCTATTTCTCTCGATTAAACTGACTTAGGTATCAGAGTGTTCTTGGTTGAACCACCCCCCCTGCTTCAACCTTAACCCCGATTATTTCTTGTTATTGTGTGTAGGGATCAAGCAGGAATTCTACAAGTCTGGACGATTTTTGGATCAACATCTAGTGCTTTCATTAAGAGCCGATTCGAGAAATACTCAAAGCGTGCTTTTTAGTTTTTCCTTGAAAAACTTTGTTACACTTTCGACATTTACCGTTCCTCACATGACCAGAACACGCCGATCCGCACGAACCTCCGAGGCTGCCACATCCGCTGTTTCGATCGCTACCGTGAGCGAATCGCTCCCTGAGATTCCAGAAGAACCACTTTCCCATTTCCCGCACATTCTGCACCATGCATCAATTCACCTACCATTCGGAATGCCGGATTGGACACCTATGTTTAGTTTTGGAACATTCCCCCCACTTGCTGCTACTGTGAATCCCCCACCTGCGACAGGGGTAGGGGCGATTTTTTTTCATCAAACAAACTAGATGCTAGCGGGAGAAACGTCTGTAAGAGTTCGAAATCAACTCCCTGCTGACATGGACCTAAGAAGGCACTTGGATGCCCTGCGCGACCCGCATGCCAACAACCGGGCACCAGGGAGCCGAGGTTCATCACACCTGTCTGAAGGTGCGCGACGTGCGCCCCGATGTGCTGCTCGTCACGAGCAGACTTCTCGGGGCTCGCCTCCACGACTTGGACTGACGCAGCAGGTTGAGCAATTGAGCAACCAAGTTCGAGCCAAATCGAAGCTCTTACAACAAATTTTGGGGGACATCGGAACATCCAAAACATCTGAGAAATGCAATGAACCTCGCAAGGCACATAGGGACGTCCCGAGACGTGCTGGAAAGGGGCATGTACACTATCAGACATTGTCCCGAGACACATTATTGAGCGACATAGGGGAAGAAAGCCGCACCCCCAGAGTAAGAGGCCAAGACCACCTGAGACCTCCGGCCCGAGAGCGACTTGGGGGACGCCCTGGAGCACTTTCGTATATTGAGTACCCGCGTAACATCTGACTACAGCAGGTAGTCTCCCAGACGTCGCACACCCACTCGAATGGACAAATCTGCCATGACTCTAGGAACACAGACTATCACAGCGAGGAGGATGAGATTTAATCTCCACCGCATCCGAGTGCCATGCCAACTGCAACTTGAGGGAGTCGAAGCCATTTGACCCGACGCAGAAATCCCTGTCACGAACGTCCATTGCACGCTGAAGACGTCCGTAGGATGCTAGATCGGCGCCTCCAAGGAGTTCAACGCGATGGAGACTTAGAAGATGAACAAATAGATCCCATGGCTAAAATGGATACTTACGTTTCCATAATTTTTGTCATGCGCACTAATATATAGATCTGTTTTACCGTATAGGTGCTTCATTTTCATCTTCATCTGTCATCAACTGGATCTTCACAATGTAGCCCAACTCAACCTTTGGAAGATTCTCAAGAGCATCTCGAGTCCAATAAAGTTGTGTCTGTGCAAATATGTAAAAGTCTGTGTCTTGGAGGGAACGATGAATGATCCCATATTCCTGAGAGGGGAATGGTCTGAGAGAGGAATGATGGTGTGCCTTAAATGTGTAGGCACACACCTATCTAGCACAAGGCCTTTTAGGAGCTCAATGGCTTTGGGTTTGATTGGAACTCCAAAGTTAAGCGAGTTGAGGTTGGTGCAATTCCATGATGGTGACCCCCTAGGAAGTTGCACAGTGAGCTCCCCAAAACAAAACCATGAGGGCGAGGAGGCCCAAAGAGGACAGTATCGTGCTAGAGTCGAGTCCTGACCGAGTTGCGGTTAGTGCAATTCCATGATGAGTGACCCCCTTGTGAAGTCAGTCTTAATGTTGGTGGGATAAATTCTCTACGTCTAAGTTCCATTGGATAACCCATATAGGATCCTGTATTGCAATGTCCCTCCAATAATAAGATATCATCATGATGTGTTATTCCCTCCTTTAAGTGGAGGGGAATTTGATTGGTTATTCCCTCTATTTAATGGGGGAGAATTTGATGGGTTTATCCCTCCATTAAGTGGAGAAGAATTAATATGATCTTTGGAGTTTCTCAAATGAAAACTTTTGATATCCCAATGCACATGTGATGGTTTGTGCATGGATGTGATTTTGAGTAGGTTCATTCATGTGTTTGAAGACAAAGAAGACTTTTGATCTCCCAACTTATCGTTGGAGATTACTATGCTCATGGGAGTTACTATGAGATTAATTGGAACTAACTCTTATGCATGACTATGCAATGATGACTTTCTCCATTCATCCCTAAATAAAGGAGAGGGACTGAGAATTCTCAATCATCCTTCAAGCAACAAGTTATCCACCAAAGGTGAGAGTGAGAAGAGAGTTCCTCATTGTGTGAGAAATAGAAAGATAGCTTCCTTTGTGAGAAAAAGAAAGAAAGTGAGATCCTCTTGAGTGAATCTAAGAGAGAGTTATGTATCCACCATTGAGTGAGATTGTACTTATAATTTCATTATTCATACTGAAGAATTTTGGAGTTGTTGTCCGAGGACGTAGGCACATTGCCAAACCTCATTAAATTTTGGTGTTCTCTTTTACCTCTTTTTTTACTTCTGCTTTATTTCTGCCAATTTATTTACTCAATTTATTTTGAGGGTGGGAAAAGTATAATCCTGGTGATTATAATTATCTATTTAATTTGTATATCTTTCCCAACAAGTGGTATCAGAGCTACACAAGCTCGTTGTTCGTGATGGCAGAATCGTCGAACTCGTCATCCTCAACAATGATTAAACTCACTTCTTCAAACTATTCCATATGGAGACCACAGATGAAGGACATCCTCTATTGCAAAGATTTGTACGAGGTATTAATGTGCAATAGAGAGAAACCAGAAGAGAAATCTGACAAAGATTGGACCATTCTAAACCGAAAAACTATTGGAGAAATCCGTCCATGGATCGACCAAAGTGTTTTTCACCACATTTCAAAGGAGATCAATGCCTTCCAAATGCTGACAAAATTGGTATCGATGTACAAAAGAGGGACTCCTCAAAACAAAGCTTCGCTCATTCGTCGATTGGTGTACTTGAAGTACAAAGATGGTCGAAGTGTTTCTGAACACTTGAGCGATTTCCAAGAATTGGTGAATCAACTATCAACCATGAAGCTGGTGCTTGAAGATGAGTTGTTAGAACTTTTGTTGCTTAGCTCTCTACTGGATACCTAGAACACACTCGTGGTTTCCCTTAGCAACTCTGCTCCTCAAAGTATCTTTACTCTGCCATTGGTGAAGGACAGTTTATTAAATGAAGAAATGAGGAGGAAAGAACAAGAGATATCAACTGAGTCAGAGGCTCTTATTATAAAGAATCGTGGAAGAAATTTTCAAAGAAAATCCTACAACTATGATCGCTCCAGAGGCAAGTCAAGAGACCATTCCAGGGGCACCTACGTGCCAATAAATGAGATAGAATGTTACCATTGTGGTCAGAAGGGTCACATGAAGAGAGAATGTAGAAGAATAAAAAAGGGGCAAAGAAATGGAGCCAATGAGAAGAATGAAACCAATGATACAGCCACTACTGCTTCTAAAGGCGATGAGGTCATCATTATTTGTGATGATGGTTATATTAATCTAACTTCTCAAGATTTATGCTGGATTGTAGATTCTGGCACATCATTCCATATTACTTCCCGAAAGGAGTTCTTCACATCCTACATAAGCGGAGATTTAGGAAATGTGAGGATGAGAAATGGCAAAATGTCTAAGATTGTGGGAAGAGGAGAAATAACTCTTGAGACCAACACAGGCTGCCCCTTGGTTCTCAAGAATGTGAGACATGTTCCAGACATGCGTCTCAATTTGATCTCTCCCGGCTTGTTAGATGATGAAGGCTACATCAATGTGTTTGGTGGTCGAAAATGGAAGCTCATCAAAGGCTCTTTAATACTAGCAAGGGGAAAGAAAGAGAATACACTTCATATGACACATGGCGAGATCAACAATCAACATGTCAATGTAACAACCAGCCAATCAGATTCAGCAATTAGGCTATGACATAGGCGTTTGGGTCATATGAGTGAGAATGGATTGCAAATCCTCGCTAAGAAAGAGGTATTAATCAGATTGAAAGCAAAAGGTATACCTCTAGATCAATGCACTGATTGTTTGGCTGGAAAACAACATAGAGCTTCATTTCATTATAAAGCTGCACCTAGAAAACCCAATATATTGGATGTTGTGTGAGAGTGAGAAGAGAGTTCCTCCTTGGGTAAGAAATAGGAAAATAGCTTCCTTTGTGAGAAAAAGAGAGAAAGTGAGATCCTCTTGAGTGAATCCAAGAGAGAATTGTGTATCCACCCTTGAGTGAGATTGTACTTGTAATCCCATTATTCATAGTGAAAATTTTTGGAGCTGTTGTCCGAGAACGTAGGCACATTACCGAACCTCGTTAAATTTCGGTATTCTCTTTTACCTCTTTTTTTACTTCCACTTTATTTCTTCCAATTTATTTACTTAATTTATTTTGAGGGTGGAAAAAGTTTAATCCTGATGATTATAATTATCTATTTAATTTGTACATCTTTCCTAACACATCAAGCCATTTTGGAGAAAAACTTAATGCCAGGTACCTCAAACCAGCTGACATCAATAATGATGTTGAAGTCTCAAAGCATCTGAAGCATTAGTTATACATGAAATTGTGAGGAGTGGGTTGGCTTCAGAAGTATTTCCAACAGAAGTTGTACTGGAAGTAGCCTTTTGGGTAAAGAAAGCACGGCGGGGGTGGCTAGAAGATGCCTCGGATAGCCCAGATGAGGAAACTGACAAGAGCGATTCTCTTTCAGACTTGGATGATTTCATCATGGCTGATGAGTTTGAAGATGTGGGACTGTCTCAGAGTTTTCCTTCCAATGAGTGTGCGTGTGATTCAGCTATTTCTGAGGTGAAAAAGGCCCCTATCTTTGAAAATCAACAGGATTATGTAATATCTGATTCTTTAGAACTTAGGGCTCAACATGACAACTTGTATATTTCTTCTGATAAAGAACTAGGAGAAACCTGGTTTTGGATGTACGATCTAGAGGGGACATATGTCCAGGATCTGTAAACTATGACAGGGAAGAGTTTTATGATGATCCTATTCTTGGTTCGAATTTCTGCATTGTAGCCTCATACGATCCTTCAGACGTTTCAAATGATTCAGTTGTGAAACAGGTAAAGTCAACCTTACCTTTTCTGTATGCCATTCTCACCTTATCTATTATGTTAACAAATGTATACAGAAAATTTCTTTTTCCTTGAATTAGTTTAGTTAATAGTTCCTCCTTTGAACTTCACACGGTACATATTAATTAAGCCTAGATGTAGGGCTTTTTATCTCATTTCAATTGGGGAATTTGTGAATTATTCTGAATTAAGTGTGCAAGTTGGCTTCCAGACAGTTGCTGCTATGGTGGGCGCGGCTTCATATCAGCCTCAAAACGGTGTAAACTTTTGTCCACATTATTGGGTTTCAGGAAATGCGAGTGAGTAAACAATTCTTTTACCCTGCACCTCCTTTTCCTTTATTCTCGATTGTGCATGATTGTTTAATTTTTTTCTCGTCTTGTAGAGGGTGTAGACATGGTAACTCACTTAGCTTCAGGCAGATTCAGGAGCCGATGGTTAGGTGGTTGGACATGCCAAGTAGGTCCTCTATCTTCTTAAAAATCTTATTTCAGTTTCAGTCTTCCCATTTGAGTAAAAAAGTTCCTATCTTCTCATGTATCCCAACCCAATATTAAATTATTCTACATATAATTCTATGCTCTTGATAAAAAGCTCAGAAAATTTATGTTGTTCCCTTTAGGGCTGGTTTGGTGGCGGGGAAACTTTAAGAGATTTAGAACCTATAAGTGAATGGTTTTTTTTTTCCCTTCATTTTTTGGGGGTCTAGGGGATTAGACATGAAGGAAACGTACCTTTTCTATTCCTACCAATTTGCAGGGATTGAGTTGGATAAATTTCCCTCATGTCTTATCCTCTCCACATGAAAAAACATTCATTTTTTACCTTCTATACCTTCGACTTTATGAGTTATCAAATCCTATCTAGAAACCCAAATGAGCCTTAAGGTTTGGGCAACTTTTGTATACCTCTGATAAAGAATTAGTTTTTGCATCCACTCTTTTAATATTTGTTTCTTTTTTTTTCCTTTTTTATTTTATCCGAGCCAGCAGAAATCCGTAGTCTAGAAAGCTAACAGGAGTACTTTCTGAGACCCTTTATTGCTATGTTATATGTTAACACAGCTAAATTAATCTTAGTGCTTTTGGGGTACTATCCAGAGGTTTGTGTCAACTATTTGGTCTACAATTAAAAATTTTTCAATGACCCATTGGAAAAAAATTATTCAATACCTTCCCACGTGCCAATATCGTTGCCCTTGCTGATGGGTTTCCCTCATTAGTGGAGGAGAGAAAAAGAAGGAAAAATAAATAGTAAAATAAAATGAAAGAAAGGACGGGAGAGTTTGAAGAAAACGAATGGAAAAGAAAAGGAACAAACCTCGCCTTCATGCATGACCACCAATTAGTTAGGAATGTTGGCTATAAAAGCCGTAGTCTTCTTTCAGTTCATGGCATCCATTTAGAAAGCCAAAACTTAGAAAGTTTTGAGAGATAAGAAAGTCTCACTTGTGTGAGAGAGAAAATCCTCTTGAGAGAAAAACCAAGAGAGAGTTCATCCACCGGTGTTTGGTGAGATTATAATTGTATTCCCATTATTTTTCTTAGTGGAAGATAGAGTGTTATTTTTGCCCATTTTATTTACACAAGGCTGAGAAAAGTCATATCCTGGGAGTGCCATATTTATTTATTGGTTTTTTTATTTTTCGCCATCTTTCCCAACAAGTGGTATCAGAGCTTCGGCTATATATATATATATATATATATATATATATTCTTGTGTAATTTAAGATGGAGGAGTCATCGTCATCATCATCAGCAACAATGTTAAAATTGACTGCATCCAATTACTCCATTTGGAAGCCAAGAATGGAGGACATCCTTTACTGCAAGGATTTGTATGAGCCCTTTCAATTGCTGGGACAAAAACCAGAAGGGAAGTCAGACGATGCATGGAGCATTCTGAATAGAAAAGTTGTCGGACAAATCCGACAATGGGTGGATCAAAGTGTGTTCCACCATGTGGCACAAGAGACGGATGCATACAAATTATGGACAAATTTGTCGTCCATGTACGAGCGGAAGACCGCTCAAAATAAAGCATCGGTTATCCGACGGTTGGTAAACCTTAAGTACAGAGATGGTCGAAGTGTTACCGAGCATCTCAGTGACTTCCAAGGTTTGATCAACATGTTGACGAATATGCAAATGGTGCTTGATGATGAGTTACAAGCACTTGTGTTACTCAGCTCTTTGACTGATAGTTGGGATACACTAGTAGTATCTTTAAGCAATTCAGCTCCTCAAGGTGTTCTTACATTGGACATAGTTAAAGATAACATGTTCAATGAAGAAGTAAGGAGGAAAGAACAAGGTGTAGTAGCCGAGTCAGAAGCCCTCGTCTCAGAGTATCGTGGAAGAACTAGCAATAGAAAATTCCACAAGCGAGACAAGTCAAAGGGCAGGTCAAGAGATCGCTCGAGAGGGAGGTCCAAGACAAGAAAGGTCCTAGAATGTTACCATTGTGGCGGGATAGGCCACATGAAGAGAGAGTGCAGGTTGTTTAAAAGAGAGCAAGATAGAGGTAACGAAAAGAATGATGTCAGGCACACGACCGCAACTACCTCTGGTGGAAATGAGGTAATTATTTTATGTGGTGATGGCTTCGTTAATTTTTCCTCTCAAGATACATGTTGGATAGTGGATTCAGGTGCATCATTTCATGTCACCTCACGGAGGGACTTCTTTACATCTTACACCAATGGAGATTTTGGTAATGTGAGGATGGGAAATGACAAATTGTCCAAGATCGTGGGAAGAAGAGATATTTCCCTTGAAACCAACATAAGTTGTCAGTTGGTTCTCAAGGATGTGAGACATGTTCCAGACATGCGTCTCAATTTAATCTCCACTGGATTACTTGACGATGAAGAATACACCAATGTCTTTGCTGAAGGGAAATGGAAACTCAACAAGAACTCTCTTGTCCTAGCACGAGGGAAGAAGGAGAACACCCTATACATGACAAATGCAAAAGTCAGTAATGGGTACGTAAATGCTCTCGCAGAAGACTCGATTGAGCTATGGCATAAACGACTCGGTCACATGAGCGAGAAAGGGCTGCAAATTCTAGCCAAAAGAGAGGCAATGACCGGGATGAAGAAAGGAATGCCTCTAAAATCATGCACGCATTTCTTGGTTGGGAAACAACATAGAGTTTCGTTTCAACATGGACCTGCACAAAGAAAATCCAATGTATTGGACATTGTGTACTCTGATGTTTGTGGTCCTATGACCACTAGTACTCTTGGTGGTGCAAGATATTTTGTTACCTTCATTGACGATCATTCCAAGAAGGTATGGGCTTACGCACTTAGAACAAAAGATCACGTGTATGAAATTTTCAAGCAATTTCATGCCAGCGTTGAACGAGAGACTGGTAGAAGCTTGAAATGTATTCGCACCGATAACGGAGGAGAATATATGGGGGCGTTTAGAAACTACTATAGAAGTAATGGAATCAGGCATGAACGATCTATTCCGAAGACTCCTCAGCATAATGGCATAGCTGAGAGAATGAACAGAACAATTGTTAAAAGAATAAGAACAATGTTATCTCATGCCAAGTTGCCCAAAAGCTTTTGGGGTGAAGCCTTGATGACTGCGGTTGATCTAATCAACCTTTCTCCTTCAGCACCTTTGAATGGTGATGTCCCAAACAAGTTCTGGTCGGGAAAAGAAGTTTCCTACAATCATCTGAAAGTTTTTGGTTGTAGAGCTTTTGTTCATATTCCTAAAGACGAGAGATCCAAGCTCGACGCGAAGTCGAAAGAATGTATCTTCGTGGGATATGGGAATGAAGAATTTGGTTACAGGTTATGGGATCCTGTAGCAAGAAAGATTATTAGAAGTAGAGATGTTGTCTTCTTTGAAGATCAGAACATTGAAGACATTCGAAGAGGTGATAAACCTGATAATCCTAGAGAATATCCAGCTAGCTTGGATCCAATTCCTTCCCCATTGGAGCACAATGACGGGCGAGATGAATCCAATGATACCGATGATCCAGTTAATGAACCTATTATTAATGAACCAGTTGATGATGAAGTGAGTGATGGTCATACAACTGATGGTATAGTAGATGATGTAGCTGATGACGGGCAAGAAGCACAAGCCCATGAAGAGCCAGCGGTCGAATTCCAACCAAGAAGATCGACCAGGGTACGGAGACCTCCGAAAAGGTATTCTCCAGATGATTACATTCTCCTAACAGACGGGGGAGAACCAGAATGCTATGAAGAAGCATTGACTCATGATCAACAAGATGAGTGGTTGAAAGCCATGCATGAAGAGATGCAATCTCTGCATGAGAACCACACATATGATCTGGTGAACCTACCAAATGGTAGAAGAGCACTCAAGAACAAATGGGTGTACCGACTGAAGACGGAAGAAAACAACTTTAAGCCCAGGTTTAAGGCAAGGCTAGTTGTGAAAGGTTTCAGTCAGAAGAAAGGAATTGACTTTGAAGAGATTTTCTCACCCGTAGTGAAGATGTCATCCATACGGGTTGTACTCGGTTTGGCTGCAAGCCTGAATCTCGAGATCGAACAGCTAGATGTGAGGACAGCTTTTCTTCACGGAGATCTTGAAGAAGAAATCTACATGGAGCAGCCAGAAGGTTTCAAAGTCAAAGGAAAAGAAGATTTGGTATGTCGGCTGAAGAAGAGCTTATATGGACTCAAGCAGGCACCTCGACAATGGTACAAGAAGTTTGATTCTTTCATGATTGAACACAGATACCGGAGGATTACTTTAGATCATTGTGTATTTGTGAAAAGATTTAATGATGGTGAATTCATCATACTTCTTCTGTATGTCGATGACATGTTGATCGTAGGACAAAACAGTGACAAGATTAGCAAGCTGAAGAAAGAGTTGAGCAAGTCTTTTGCTATGAAAGACTTAGGACCCGTAAAACGAATCCTCGGTATGAGTATATCCCGTGATAGAAAAAAACGGAAGTTGAGGTTATCACAAGAAAGTTATATCGAGAAGGTACTAAACCGGTTTAACATGGGTAAAGCAAAACCAGTTTCTACTCCATTTCCTAGTCACTTCAAGCTTAGTTCAAAGCAGAGTCCTACATGTGAGAAAGAAAAAGAAAGCATGGCTATGGTGCCATATTCCTCAGCTGTTGGTAGTCTGATGTATGCAATGATTTGCACGAGACCAGACATAACACACACAGTTGGCGTTGTAAGCAGATTCTTGTCTAAACCAGGAAGAGAACATTGGAATGCTGTGAAGTTGATTCTCAGATATCTCAGGGGTACCTCCAAAATGAGTTTATGCTTTGGAGGTGGAAAACCTGAATTGATTGGCTACACAGGTGCAGACATGGCAGGAGATCTTGATTCTAGAAAATCTACTTCAGGATACCTGATGTAAGACCCGTGTCCTGTAGTGAACGGTGAACGATCCCACATTCCTACGAGGGGGGAATGGTCTGGGAAGGGAATGGTGGTGTGCCTTAAAGGTGTAGGCACACACCTATCTAGCATGAGGCCTTTTGGGAGCTCAGTGGCTTTGGGGGGGATTGGAACCCCAAAGTTAAGCGAGTTGAGGCTGGTGCAATTCCAGATGGGTGACCCCCTGGGAAGTTGCACCGTGAGCTCCCGAAAACAAAACCGTGAGGGCGAGGCCCAAAGCGGACAATATCGTGCTAGATGAATCGGGACCTGACAGAAGAGGGTCGGGTCCTGACAATTTGGTATCAGAGCCAGACCCCGACTGGGAAGTGTGCCAGCGAGGACGCTGGGCCCTAAGGGGGGTGGATTGTAAGACCCGTGTCCTGTAGTGAACGGTGAACGATCCCACATTCCTGCGAGGGGGGAATGGTCTGGGAAGGGAATGGTGGTGTGCCTTAAAGGTGTAGGCACACACCTATCTAGCATGAGGCCTTTTGGGAGCTCAGTGGTTTTGGGGGGATTGGAACCCCAAAGTTAAGCGAGTTGAGGCTGGTGCAATTCCAGATGGGTGACCCCCTGGGAAGTTGCACCGTGAGCTCCCGAAAACAAAACCGTGAGGGCGAGGCCCAAAGCGGACAATATCGTGCTAGATGAATCGGGACCTGACAGAAGAGGGTCGGGTCCTGACACCTGATTACGTTTTCAGGGGGAGCAGTTTCGTAGCAATCAAAGTTACAGAAATGTGTTGCTCTATCAACTACAGAGGCAGAGTTTATTGCAGCTACTGAAGCGTGCAAAGAAATGCTCTGGATGAAGCGGTTCCTACAAGAATTAGGGCAAGAGCAGCATAAATACATTTGCATTGTGATAGTCAGAGCGCGATCCACTTGAGCAAGAATCCGAGTTTTCACTCGAGGTCAAAGCACATTGATGTGCGATATCACTGGATACGTGATGTGTTGGAGTCCAAGCAATTGCAGCTTGAGAAGATCTATACTGATGACAATAGTTCAGATATGATGACCAAGTCCTTACCTAAGGACAAGTACGAATTTTGCAGAAAAGCATCTGGACTGCTGGAGCCCTCCACCTAAGTCGAAAGGGGGACATTGATGGGTTTCCCTCATTAGTGGAGGAGAGAAAAAGAAGGAAAAATAAATAGTAAAATAAAATGAAAGAAAGGACGGGAGAGTTTGAAGAAAACGAATGGAAAAGAAAAGGAACAAACCAATTAGTTAGGAATGTTGGCTATAAAAGCCGTAGTCTTCTTTCAGTTCATGGCATCCATTTAAAAAGCCAAAACTTAGAAAGTTTTGAGAGATAAGAAAGTCTCACTTGTGTGAGAGAGAAAATCCTCTTGAGAGAAAAACCAAGAGAGAGTTCATCCACCGATGTTTGATGAGTTTATAATTGTATTCCCATTATTTTTCTTAGTGGAAGATAGAGTGTTATTTTTGCCCATTTTATTTACACAAGGCTGGGAAAAGTCATATCCTGGGAGTGTCATATTTATTTATTGGCTCTTTTATTTTTCGCCATCTTTCCCAACACTTGCTTCTTATTTTCCACTCTCTTTCCATCTCCAATGTTAGCAGTTAACTTTCTATACTTTTGACACTTTACTTCACCATTATTTCTTCGTTTACCCATCAAGAATCCTTCCCATCGACTAACAGAGACGGACTACAATAAAACTACAACAAATGAATTATCCTTTAGCTGCCTTCTGATCTACCAGATTATAGGAGGGTGCAAGATCCCTGAAATTGGATAGACTGAAGAAAACTCATTTTCACAAAGCTCTTGTATCCCCACCTTCTTATTGGTTTTAAACAGCTCCTTGGGGGATTAAACTTACCACTACCCAATTTTAATGAAAGTCCCGGTAAGCAGTCATTCAGCTGACAAGTTACCTATTTAATGTTATTTTTCTTGGAGGTTTTGGTTATATCTTAGTATATACTAGCAAGGATGCCCGCGCGTTGCTGCGGGAATATGTAAACAGTGAATAAATCACCATTATAACGATTACCACACTTAAAACTATCTAAGGTATTTTATCAAACACTTAGCATGCACAAAATAGAAAATTATTCATTAAACATTTCTCAGTAATTTTTTCTTCAATTTTGTTCAGATATTGAGAATTCAATCTGATTCCATCTGTTTCAGCTAGGAGGAAAGCTAGAATTGCATACCGTGGTGATGCAGCTCTCAAATACCAAAGGTTGCGTAAACATTAGAGAAGCCTTTCGACTGCTAGATTAATATTTACCTAAAGTTGAGCAAAACCCATTAACTAGGTACTATTAGAAATTCAACATGTGCACAATGCAAATATACTAAGCATGAACTAATCTTCTACATCTAACCCAAAACAAAATCAAAATCGAACATTAAGAAGTGAGACCATCGACACATTAATTTTTTTTAATGATAAAAAAATTGGGAGACGAAGATCAAAGAAACACTATTATATGTTGAAGTCCAGGGAAAAGTAGATAATTAGCAAATGAGATTAAGAAATTCAAATAGGATTTCCGCTCATTGAATGGGATTGATCTCTTGAGCTTGTAATGAATATTAGCTTATAAATTGGTATCATATAAAACATAACATACTTGCCCTTCCAAATAAAATATGCATATCTAAGCCCAACCTGCTGTCAGGTGCACTGAAGCTCTTGCTCAAGCTGGGTTAATTTCGGCCAACTACTCTTGAACTGTTGTACATATGAATGAAGAAAGGAAAGATATGGAACACATGCATATAGTATCAGTTTAGCACAAAGAAGAGGAAGCATGACTTAAAATGTGATAGAGAAGCTTGCACCTAGCATGTGAGCCCTCTAAAATTTACCAGTCTAGTAACAATGACAATAACGTTATGGGAAAGTAAGTGCATTTATAATAAATGGTGGCCTACCTTTTTTCGTAATCTGCTTTTCTTGGCTGCTTCACGATTTTGAGCCAGTTTTCAGAATTTCTGTAACAAATTGATTCAAACTAAAGGTAAGTCTAATCATACAAGAAAACAATTTAACAATACATTTAGTTGAAGTTATCAAACCTTTTGATCGCCAGGTTTTTCCTTTGACATGTCACTGGAATCTGAAGCTAGAAGAGCCACTTGATTTCG